>JAUMTR010000004.1:14762637-14824374 GCA_032270685.1 Microctenopoma stevenorrisi | reverse complement strand
GTCCTAATCAGTATGCCAATTAACCTAAATAAAGGTAACCTAAACATATTCAAACTGGCACTAAAATGGCTCCTACAATCATGTAATAATGATGAGGAATTATTGTTCATTAAGCACCTGGCAGTAGGTAGTTTAAATCACCTCTAACATGACTGGCCGATGCTGTTTCTGTTTTAAACAATTGCTAGATAAATTTGACTTGTGTTTTACTAGAAATTAAGTTTGTCATAATTTAAACCTGTGAGAGACTGTTGAATAAATCTGCGCGGACTTTAATTGTTTATGTTATGTTAGGTTAATATTATTTGTTTTTATTAGTGGAGCATGTGTGCTTTTGTACTGTATGTACATTTTAAAGTAGATACTTAGTACTTTAACATTAGTAATGGATGAAATCTTGGTGTTCATAGCCCTTTACAGAATAGTTAATGCATAGAAGAATAAGAGATGTGTTAGCAGATTCCTTGCAGCAGAAGGGCAACTTTGTTCTCAGGCCTTTGGGCGTAACACACCCTTTAGTAGGCGCATTGGTGCTCACAGCTGTATGTTGCCTGTATGTTATATTTCTAAAACAACAGTATTTAGTCCACGTATATTTTTAATGTTGAACATGTTGAAAACAGCTCTGTGCAGAAGTTATTACCTGATGCATGTTAAGACAAATGTACTGGTGATTTTGCTGAAATAGCCCAGAGAGGAGAAGAACCATAGTAACACCTGTTTGTTCAGGTAACCTTAGCTGACTTTTCAAGCTCCAACTGGCAGCACTTTATAGCCAAGAGCAAAGGTGGTAAAAATGTTCATGCTTCTTTTCATATCTCTTTGCCTTGTTGCTTTTTAACTTTGAATGTGTAATAAATTGCTGTGAAAAGTTATTTCCGCCCTCCTGCCTTTGTGTGTATGTGACTGTGAGTGTGTGTGTGTGTGTTCTACCTAACTAGAGCAGATCGTCAGACAGAATCTAACATAAATCAAAGGCAGCCTGAGTAAAATGGAAAACAGGTTTGAAATGACAATTTAAATTGTATTTTTTGAAGTAAAAAGGTGACGTAATATTGTCTAAGCCTGTGGGAAAAATATTCACCTCTATCCAAAATGAGTTAACTACGTTGATTTTTCTAGGGTGGGTTGTTAAGCCTAAGGTCTGTAAGAAGACAACAGTGAACCTTCTCAGAAGTTTTTCAATCTTTCAAAATTGAGTGCAGTGAAGTCACGAAAACCAATGAACTGTGGTGTGACTGGTAAGAAATACCTGTGAGACAGACTGCATTAAGATGGTTTATTGGAACAACTGAGCTGCTGAAGATGCTGATGTAAAAATGGAGACCAATGCCAGGACCACACTGGGGGACAGGTAGGTGGGAGATTATTGGAGGATGTTTGGACCCAGAACAACACTGGATTTTGGAAGAGGGGAGAGACATGACAGGAAATCACCACTTATGGCACAGAGAGCAGAGCGAGAGACCAAACATCTTGTGTAATGTAGCATGAACAGCACAGAGGTGGCAGTGGAATGCTGTGATGATGCTTTGCTGCTTGAGCAGCAGTGCAACTTGCCTAACATGAATACATGAATCCTAAAGGAAAGCGATTCATCTGTCAATCAAACCTCAATGATCAGTGATCCCAACAAAAGTGTAAGGCAGCATCTGAACAGCTCAAAAGGAATAAAATGACATTTCTGGAGTGGCCTAGACCAACTCTAGATCTGAACAAGCTTCTCTGTTTAGGAGTATTGCACAGTAGAGGTATCACCATCGAGTCATTTGTTGACACTATCACATGTACAGTATATTTTCTTGTTTCATCACTCTTTTCCCCTAGAAAAGCTCAAATAAATAGCGTCAGAAAAAATCTGGTCTTTTTGTTGGCTTTGAGCATCTATATACAAATACATCTGTTTAAGAAGTTTCCCAATACCCAGAAGGAAGCAGCCACATTCACTTCCTGCAGAACAATTATAAAGGGTAGTTAAATGTGTTTCCTTGACAAAACAGTGCATACAGTAAACGCCATGTAAGGGCTGGACTGAGCTTGTTAGGGAGCTCTGAACTCTTTTCTTTTAATATCCTGTTTTGCTCTATGTGTTGTCTTATGCCTCAGCTGACATAGCTGTGGTTTCACCTCGAAGGAGGCAACCAACTGTGCTGCATGAGTCCAATGCACGGAAACAGACTTTTAATGTGGATGCAAGACATTCCACATTGCACTGCCTCCTTTTGTCTAAAACAGTTTTGCATGCATAAAAACCACACTGAATTCCATCTTTTGGCAAAATTATGCAATTAGAAGTCATTTCTCAGATTCCCGTAAATGATTTTAAAACAATTGTTTTGCTCGTTTTATCTTTCCCATTTCCTGTTTTGGGTTCACATGAAGAAAAAAAAAGTGTCACAATTGTATTGTCAATTGAGAAAAATGGTTACTTATGCTGGCATGAGCAAGCACGCATGCACTCACATAGACACATGCTTCATCAACTCTGAAAGGAATGAGTTACAGTCTTTTGTTTTGATACAGATAATGTCTACTTGTTCAATCACACACATTTTAAAAGTTGCAGAACTTTAAAGCCAAAAACAACTTGTGCTCTGGCAGCAAATGAACAAACCTGTTTTTGCAGTCGTCTATGCCAGCATTTGACGCCTTTGTTTCGATGCGCCAACCTGGCAGCCACTCAGAAAGGTGCGCTCAGTGTCAGAGGATTTCAGCCTGGGCAAAGAGTGTATGCAGCATACTCCTCACAGACGCTTTGGTTTGTGGTTGTGATTGTGTTTGGATGTTTGCAAGATGACATTGGACCAGCTTGGGTGCGTGCTACACGTGGTGCACTGTGTGTAGCACGCACTGTAGTGTCAGGCAGGTAGAGTTCTAGACCTAGTTATAAAAACCAGCCTAATGAGATAAATGCACAGGAATCAGTGAGGCATCAACAGAACGTGCCAGTGCTTGCTTTCAGCACCAACAGTAGCTTGACAACCAAACACAAGTAATACACAGCCAGGTTGTGGGAGTATTAGTATCTTTCTGTGTGCCATCTTTTTCTATGCATGTGTGGGTACGGACAGGGAATGTGAACATTATTTGGGAGTGCACATGCCCAGCTGTAAACACTGTATCCTCCAAAGCTCCTGGATAATCAGTCCCTCACAAAGTCATCATGGCGTTGCTTTGAAACACACAGTAGTTTAGATTTGGCTGGGCCATTATTACAGACAAGGGGTAGAATGATGCCTGAGTTAAGTAGCTGCCTCTCAGTGGTTTAGTGGTTGAGGTTAGATACTGTAGATTCTATAGGATGTTGTTCTGTGACTTTGAGTGTCTGTGAATGTTTGTGTGTGTTCGTGTTGTTCCAGCTGAGAGAGGCCACAGAGGGTTAGTGATGAACTGCCAAATGCTCCCTCGATTCTTTAACCAAGGGACAATTAGAGACAAGCTTCGGCTGCTACAGCACTTATCTTGTGATGTAATCTGCTGAGTGTTATCACACACACACACACACACAGTACATACAGCAGCATGAACTACGTTGGTGCTGGACATGCACACTTACATACACACTTGGCTGATGGTTTAAGTCCAAAGTAATGTAAAAATGAATTTAATCCAAGATCCCAGACTATATGCTGGGAATTATTTATTCTTACTGAAGATAGTTCTGGAAACAAAATGTGCAGATATACTGCAGCCAGAAAACATCTGAAATGTTATGAAATGTCACAAGGAAAGATGTGAGGCATCATAAAATAAAATAAAATACTGCAAGAAACAGACGTTTCAAGCCTTGACATATCACCCACAGAATCATATAACGAGTAACTCTGATAAAGGTGGTTATGATAATAAAGATTTTGATATCTGGTAATCCAGTCAGTAGATAAACCTTTGGCAGCTCCAAGGAAACACTGAGTCATTATTCTCTTCTAGGTTGTTAAGGAACACGTGTTGGGTTATTTCACATCTAGCAGACATGGACCAAAATTAGACTTGATTTGAAGCTTTGTTGTTGGCAGATAGATTTCACTCTACTTTTAGCTCACTTTGAGGCTATTTTGCAGCAGTCAGTATATGTGAGCCTGATCCTTTCTGCCATACTGCTGGACAGTGATGAGCTGGTGGTATAAGGTAGTTTACTGGACCTTTTTATTGTGCTTTTGCAGCTGGAAATAAGATTAATGGGTGATGTGTGTGTGAGCCAGAACTGTAAACTTGTGGGCCGCAAAAGCCAAAACAATGAGCCCAAAGACACTAAAAAGTAATGTCCTATGGAAAACCGCAGACTGAGGTGTTAATTCTCTGTGGGTTTATCACTATAAAGTGACTTCTCTCACATTACATGTAGTCATTTGAACCATTAGTACAAAATATGGAGCTTCAGAATTACTAAACAGTTTCAAGACGTGACGCGTGTGCATTAAGAGAGTACAATAAAAAGAACTAACTTCATATCAGCTTCAATGCAAGGACACTGTAAATATATCAGTTCCACTTATGGCCAGAAACAGCACAAACCAAAGTGCTGAGTGTCTGTGTCAAGCAGGCAACAGCAGTGCAGTCCGTGCTATTTCAGTCTGGGGTTTCAGCAGCTCTCCTGCCTTTCCCTTCAGCGCACAGCTTTCTGGTCAGTAGCTGTGTCCAAGGGAATTCTTTAGGGCTTCGGTTATGTGTTATTCTCTGAGGCTTCTGCCCTCTGTTATGCTTGCTAGGCCCAGGCATATCAAACTTCAGGCTGCATTCCTCAAATACTGTATACACATTTCCAAGACTCAAAGACCAGCAATATTGTGGGATGGATTTGGGGATGAGCTAGAAGTCATGGACAGGGTGACATATAACATTTTTTAGAACATGCCAGCATGCTCTGAAACAGAGAGAATGACTTATTCAGGAATATTTTAGAATCCAGAATAATGAAATAAAGGCTTGTGTAAGATGTGATAACATTAACCTAACTGTGCCAAACAACTGGATGTCATCTTATTTTAGGACAGACCTAATAAAGATTTATTACAAACAAGTGCAGATGACTGATCCTGAACGCATATTGGTTAGGATAGGTGGGAAAATTGAATAATGACATATTTTATGGATCCCAACTAGGAACTTGTTGTAAATAAATGACTGTGCAGCTATACACTTTCTATGTCTTGTCCAGGGACACCTTGACGTACATCCAGAAGAAACCAGAAGTCATGCTCATGCCATGGTACTGCAATGTCACTGGTTTGCATTCAGACCTTTGTTGTATGTAACACTTCTCTTCCTTCAGTTTCCTCTCGCCCTCTACCACTTTCAAACTGCCAAATATATGACAAAAAATAATCTAAAAGAAGGAACTGAGCGTCAAACCACTGACCCTGCACTTTACGTACAACTGCCATACCAGCTGAACCACAGCTGCCCCTGCATCGTTTACCAGGCTTCACCAATGGGACATTTTACCACAAACGTCCATTCAGTACTTTTGATTTGCAGTGACTAACTCAGCATATTCCTAACTGAAGAATCTTCCGGACTTCTATTTCCTCCTATCGGGCAAATGTCATCACATAACTCCCTTTCCTGATGGGCTCCTTAATAAATACTCATTGCAGTACTTTTAAAACTATTACTGGCATGTGCATCAGTTCCGTATGCCTGGAAAATTGGATGCATACCTTTTCCTTTTATAGCGACTCCCATGCTTGGCATTCTAGCTTGGGGGAAATTTAGGCCGTCATTGCATAATCGACATTACTTGAAGAATTTTCATTCATTGTAGAATCTAAATATCTTTCTTTAGACCTTTGAACCATCTTTGTAACAACACTAGCATTATGTTGTTTCTTCATCACTTCTCACGTCCTCAGATGTCTGTGCACAATGATCTGGAAATGTCTTTGTATCTTAATAAAAAGCTGTAACTTACTTACAAGTTTAGCCAGGCAGAGAATGCACACACCAGTTTGGCTGTTTGTCCTATAGCTTTTCATGCACTTCATTCAGTGCATGCTCTCCCTCCCAAAGCCTCCTTCCTGTTCATTCCTTCCATCTAATCCACCACTCCATCCCAGCTGCATGTGGTCAGGAGTTTGGACAGCAGGAAGGGACAGGTCTGGGCGCTGCTGCTGGCCTGGCGGTGGTGAAAAGTGGGAGGATTAGCCCCCCCAGACGCCCCCACCAAGGCCTGGAGCTGTGAGTGCAGAGCTAACCGCTTTAACTGCACAGTATATATAGAACAAACATGGGTTTGATAGAGCCCACATCTTTACTTCTCAGCTGTCAAGTTGATGAGAGAGGCAAGAGCAAGAAGGACAGGAAAGAAGCGGGCAGAATGTGCGTATAATAAAAACACAAGTCATGTTACTGAGGAGTGGAATTTCCTCGTGAACTTTTGTAAGTAGCGGGAGAAGAAGGATAGGGTGTACAAGACTGGAGAAAAAATAAATGGATATGAAACAGGAGACAGGGTTGAAAGAGCACCGGAGGAATATTTGCAGCTGGAGTGACAAGAGAACTGTAAGGAACTGGAGATGTTGGCAGATTGTCTGCAGTAAATCCATTTTCTCCACCTTTTCCAGGCAATGAACGGCCAGCAACTTTTTGTTCAGTTCCACTTCCTAACACAAGCCAAGTCCAGTTGATGGTTCAGCACAGTGTCTGGCCGGCTGCAACGGGCTGAGTGGGAATTCGACATGAGTGGCCCCCGAAGGTCTGCTGAATTCCTGACGTTAGCATCCAAAGTCTCCTCCACACTGCTCTAGGGTTACAATGAAATACCTTGCGGTGCTAAACCCGACTGTGAAGTCCTATTCATGACCATGCGTCGGCCATTGTTGCTGCGTGCCATTCCTCACACAATAGAAAACCATGTTATGTCACCGCTAAGCGTGGACAAACCTCATCATGCGTCGACCTAGAAGAGGCCGATCCATGCTCCCGTCACACCAGCCAAGAGATTTGTGCTTTTGACACACTGCTGGGAATCGCATTGGATGCCTGATTAAAACCACAAAGTAGTCTTGAGTGCTTTACCGTGCATTTCATGTTTTTCGATATAAAAAAAAACATTATTGACCTCTTGGTTACATAATGCTGTAAATGCATAGAGTGTGAGTCCAGCAGACAGTATGTCTCGTTTAAATTAGTGTCTCTGGCACAAATAGGAACAGCGACAGATCATTGAGGATGTTTCCATAGCAACAATGGGTTTGTGTATTGATTACTAGCAATGTGTCACTTTCAATTAGGCCATGCTGAAGAGATTAGAGCAAGAGTGTGTGTAGGTATATGTGTGTGCGTGTGCGTGTGGATACGGCTTTATTTAGTTTTGTTTCTCAGGAGGATGCAAATTCCATTTCTTCTCTACATGTTGGCAGTCAGTATCTGTATAGCACGCACAATCCATCTGACCATAAACCGAGATAGAGAGATAAAAGCTCCACTGCTCTGCAAACATAGAGGGACGTTCATGGCAGAGGGGATCTATCACACAGGACAGAAAATAGAACAGAGTGGTATCTTGTTGGGTCTCACGCGCTCTACTCTAGTCATCACGGTGCATGCAGGGAAGAGAGCGGAAACGGAGAGGACGGGAAGGAAAAAGACGCTAACAATTGAGTTGCACTTTCTCCCTTTATCTTTATCTTCCATCAGAAACAGAACACAGAGAAAGAGAGTGGAGTGGAGGAGCACACGAGTGCTACATGGATTTCTGCTGTGTGTGTGAATAAATTCAAAAGAAGTTCCGTGCACGGTAGATGTGTAGTCACAACATGTCAGGTAAAGAGGAACAGGAAGCGCTTACTAAATCACTGGAGCACATATGTAAACCTACTTTGTGCAAACCACAGCAGCATATTTAGTCTGTTTGTAAATGTTATGTATCTGTGTTCCATCTACCCAAATCCATCGGGATCAATTCATACCATGCCGTCCAAACCATCTACAACTAAACGCACTGGGTGCTGCCAATTTCCCCAAACCTGTCATTGGCTTCATTTTGTAAAGACACTTTCAAGGAACTTTCCTGGGTGGCACTGACCCGCCTATATGTACCACATAAACATGTGGAAACCACCGCATGCCCTAGATTTTAAGTGGACTAAAAGAGAGCCTGTTGTTTAGTGTGCCCAGCTGGAGTGCAGTGGAACAACGCCCACCTTTTAATGCTGCCCAAAAGACAGCACTTGGGAAAATGGGAAATTAGATCCTCTGAGGACTAACTGTAGACTTAATTGTGCCCCAAAATGTTTGAAACAAGAATGGCGCCGCATCACAGAGCGTCTTCACTACGTTTCCCATACAACCTCAGCTCTTCAGATGACATTTTATCCATGAGCGGTTGTGTGAGTCATCACCGGCTTGGCTCCGGGTAACAGGTCCAGTCTATCAAGTTTTACTGTGATGTTTAAATTCCTTGCATGATGTCACATGTTCATATAACTAATGTGGCCTTCTTGGGTTTTGACTTAATTTGGAAATTAAGACATTCTAGTCCTAACAAGTCTTTTAAAAAAAATGTAGATCCTTTTTCTCCACACTGAAAAGACCGGGGAACAGGAGCAGTGAACTAGCACCACTGTACTCAACCTTTGTGTATGATGGATGGATGGTATTTGCTTTCCTGGATCAGGGCATTGGACAAGGGCAAAGAAAGTGAATCTCTAGTGGGACAGAATGTGCATCCAATAAATCCATAAGTTAGACGCTGCAGAATGTCTATTTGTGTTCTTATATTCAACATTCAGAGAGGTTTCACTGAAAAGCGCTCATAGATAACACATTATCTCAGAGTGTGCGTTTTACATCCTGCCCGTAGCTCCGGCCAAAACACACTGAGGTTTTCTGAGTGTCAGATGCCACCAAGTACAAATAAAAAAACGAAAAACATTTGATCTGGAGCAGCTCGCTCTCTGCTTTGTGTTTTTCAGAACAAAACAAGCAGCCCCTGGTTGTAATTGTGACACTGTGTGATAAGCATTCACAAGTGACTCAAGCTTTTTCTATTTGTTGGCCACCGCACCACAACATGTGGCACTTTAACACGTTTCATCTGTCGTCCGAGGGTCATCTGCTGCTGATGGACGTCTTCATGCTTTATGCTTTTAGATCGATCCTGAAGCAAACAGGCGGCAGCAAATGGTAAATGGTCTGCACTTATATAGCGCTTTTCTACCTAGTCTGGTACTCAAAGCGCGTTACACTGCTTCTCATTCACCCATTCACACACACACTCATACACCGACGGCAAAGCTGTTATGCAGCTGACCTGACACACCCGGGGCAACTTGGGGTTCAGTATCTTGCCCAAGGAAACTTCGACATATGACTGAAGGAGGCGGGAATAGACCACCAATCTTCCAATTGGTGGACGACTGCTCTACCTCCCGAGCCACAGCCGCCCACTGCTGTGAAGAAATATGTATTCACATGTACAATGATTGCTCCCAGTCAAGCGCACAATTTAGTTTTCTTACAATTTTTACAAGACTGGACTTTTTTATTTTGTAATCTGCAGACACACGTGGATAAACTGTACATGTCTCCAGGTGTGCATGTGTGTGTGAATGCGCATACTAAAATGGACATGTGTGCATTCAGTTAGTGGTGTTTCTGTTCTCCCAGACACCCCTGAGATCCAGAGGTGTCGACTAGACCTTTCCACATCTGCAGCGCTGTCAAATCAAGAATGCTACTAATGACCTGGCTCCTGTCTGACGCGTCGCTCCGAGAATGCTCCTGTAAGTAAATCTGTTACGCTTGGCTCTCTGTGTTGGACCTGAGCTGATATATCAAAGCTACATGGTTTCAGATTATTTCAGAGGTTTTGATGTGTGCTTGATTTGTCTGCCTGGACAACTCGAGCTCAGTCTCTGAAGCGGGGCCTTTTACTTGCAAGATCCCTGCGAGTCTAGCCGTCCTTGTGTCTGCCAAGCTTTTAAAGAATTCCAGTTGTATTTAAAGAGTGATTTTTCCTGGGTCTCTGCCCATTAGTCTCTCTGAGGTCAGTGTAAAATGGAGATGAACTAGCTCTGAGCCTCTGACAAATATCCCAACTCACTGGGTTCACTGGAAAAAACACTTAATTTGTGGTGGCGTCACTGAAGACACTGTTCACTGTGACATGGTGGCTGCATTATATAACATTATGTGGCTTTCGTTTGTAATTCAAAGAATAGAACACATCTGAACTTCGTGGTGCAGAACACATGACTGAAGTACTGTTTGTGTGTGTACTTTCATTCACTGACCGTGTTTTGGGCATGAGGGTAAAAGGTTCAGGTTTAAGATAGTCATTGAGCCATGAGCGTCATTATCTGACAGAAATCTAACTTTTATGATATAATATCTGCTCTGGACTTCAGATTGATCCTCCCTTTAGTTTGGCCAAGTGCAAAAGATTAATTATGGCCTTTTCACTTCCATTGAAAAACATCCTGGATTTAACAGCCCAAGCTGCAAGTTTGACACGTACAGTAGCTGACACAGTTCTTACCGGCAAGAAAGTGAAAGTGGGGAATAATCTTTACATTGTAAAAGTGTGTGTACTTGACCTTTGACCTCTGACCCGGCCCATCTTATTTACTCATGTTTGAGTCCGAGTAGAAGTTTGTGCCAAATTTAAAGAAATTCACTGAAGGAATTCAGATCGAGACTAATGTGATGTCAGTGTCCTTCAATCCAAGCTGAAGAGCGTGTCAAACATAAACCGTTTTCTAAGGCTGTTGGAGCTGTTGTGCTCATTTGAACAGGACGTGTTGGCGGACAAACTGAAAGCATAATGTCTCCTGCCACGGCTTAACAACACACAAATGTGTGGCAGCTCAGTTAAAGCAAATCCTGTTCCTCGTGCCTGGGTTTGTTTTTGAGTTCGTTCTTTACGCATGAGTTCATGAAATGTTGGTACACTGCTCTTTTTTTAGACCTTTAGAAACGCGTGTTCTGCAGCAGTTTTCACGGCCTGTATGCTAAAGCAGAAGATGAGTAAAGTAGCCTGTGAGTGTAAAAGCGGAGGAATGTCTCTCCAGCTTTTACTCTGTAAATTGTTTCCTTTTGCCAGTTTCATCAGTTGCTGATGGAAAACACTGCTCCACTTGTGCCTTGGTGACCTGCCAGGCTCTGAACATGTTTTCTTCATGGCTGTGGACAAGTTTCCTGATAGCACAGCAGTCAGACAGACAATCCGCATCATTAGGGACTTTAACAGGGCTAAACACAGATTGTTTAGCAAAAGCAATCTCTCGCTGAGGAATGATCTCACACGCTCGGGCCCCAAAACACCACAGCAGGGGCCTGTGTGCGTTTTCAAACACACAACCGGTGCTGACATTCACGTTGGGGTGCAGGTCAGAGTGGACGCCCAGAAGGATCACGAGCTGCACGGAGATGAAAACACAAGCAGTTCACACTGTTCCATCACATTTCAGAGGATTAACCGGTCATGGCGAATGACTTTATTTTAGGTGCATTTGAACTTTGAAAAGAAACCAATCTTTATGGCTGCAGTGGGATGTGTGGCTGTTGGTTTGTTCATGCCTTGCATTGATTCTCACTGCAGGGAGCCTGCACCTGCACTTCATTGGCTCTGTTATGACAGTATTTCTGAACAAAGTGATGTCGGGCTCGTAGTGTTAGAGGTATGGTGTGAATAGTGACAGACGGGGAGACAGAGTCAGACTGAGTGCGGTAGCTTTAAGAGGGGAGGCGTGGTGCTGCTGCTCTCAGTGACTTGTCAGTCCCTGCGCTCTCCACTATCACTCGGCTGAATGAACGGCCTCGTACAGGCAACGCGAGGGGCACGTCGGCTCTCGTTTATTTATTCCCCACACCCAGACTGACTGCGGCCACATTCACCCGCTGACAGCGACACGGGATTATTGGAAGCGAGCAGCCATCGAGTCTCCGCTACGACGCCGGAAGGTAGGTTCACACTGCTGCCTGCAAATCAGTGCGGGGCGAGCGGGATCCTGTGATCACGCTGGTGAGAGAGAGAGAGGGAGAGAGAGAGAGAGAGGATGTGGAGCAAACGGGCATGATGCTGTCAGTATGAGCTGCGTTTTATAATCCAGCGTTTGGAAATAAAACGCACAGGCTGCTCTCCCTGATCCGCGGGATCAGCTGAGCCTTGCTGCCGTTTTTCCCTCTTCAGATGCCAATTAACACCCAGCACCACGTTTGAAGCCTGTCACTGCCAGCAAGAAGCAATTTCTCACTCAATATCTCCCTCCCCGCATCAAATGTAACACGCTGTTGCCCGTCGTTGCATCCACGCTGGTTAATTCATGGGCACATTTGCGCATGACAGTTCGCCTGCATGTGCGCGCGCGACGGACCTGGCTGTTTGATGGCGTCCACGGTGTCGTTATCAGTGACTGGAGACACTTAGGTGGTTCGGTGATGGATGCCATTCAGGCTTCACACGATGCGTAATTCTCGTGACCTCGATATGCGCTCACTGAGCTAAAGGGACATTTCGTATGATCATCCAAAGAGGGCGCTGCGCCACCTCCAGCACCCACTGTCCTCTCATCACAGGGCGCGCGTCTGCTTTACCTGCACCACACACACAATGACCATTAGTAGGATAGCAACTGTAGAGTGCTGGATTGTAGTTTCTTTTACAGGTTTAGTTTAAGTCGGGTGGAACATTTCTCTCTTTTCTAGTCTCTGAAAGAAGATGCTTCAAATAATGACCATACATTACTCAGCATTTATGAAATTTCAGAATAATAAACGACTTGCATATGTTCACTCTATCACCACTTTGGAAGATATCTCAGCCTCTGCAGAGAAACATGAATAAATCCCTTGTCTGGGTTGGTGCTTCTTGCAGCTGGAGGACATTTCCATTCTCTGGAGCTAAATTTGGCCTCGGCAACATTTTTCGGGTTGTGTTTTACATCCGCACACCAGCACTGTCAAACTATTTCTTCCTGTAACAGAAAACAGGTGTCTCTTCACGACTTGGCTGTCTAAATATGAGAAGTGAACATGGACAGGGCTGTTGATGAAGAAAAAACGCACACACAAAAACTCAGCATTCTGTGTTCTGGATCAGGAGGATTACGGTAAATGCCTGCACTCTTGAGGGCATCCATACCTTTAAGGCCCACACTGCTAGTCAGTTTATAGAATGGGGGGGGGGCAGGCATCAGGAGCTATTTAATCTAACTGAACATCTGGCGGTGATGCAGCATTGGGTCCTCTCAGGCCAGTTGTTGAGGTTTTACAAGCACAGTGCCACGCTAAGCGCAGCCACCCCCCCCCCTAATCCCCACTTTGCCTAAGGAGTAGTTAGCATCTGCTACATTCCTCCTACTGGATCACGACTGTGCTGCTTGGGAGCATCAAGTACAGGCACAGCGATCCTTAACTGTTTGGCTCTGCTTCAGAGACACGAGGGGAAATAAAACTGCTGATTATGGGTTAAAAGATGGATTTATTGAAACGGCCGGCACTACAGCGGCTGTATGCTCTAAGCAGAGCTGCAATCCACTGAGCTTTTAATACGCTGTAAGCTTTTCCACAAATTGAACATGGAGTATGTAAAATCATACATATTAAACAGGAGTATTTGTCTGTTTACTCTCAGGTCTGACCAGCTGTTCCAGCAATTTGGCTGGGAGTATTTTTAGGCCCACTGTCTTGATTATGGAACATAATCTTTGTCCAGCTACCTGTGTGTTTTCAGAAAGGAAGGAGGGAAGAAAAATAAGTTTGACATCCAAGAGAAACAGGGTGTTCTGCTGCTGGCTGGGGCTCTGCTGACTGAGCGCTAGGGTACTGAAGTCTTGGTTGTTTGTGTGAGTTTCTGTGGGCAGAAGGATGACTGGAAAGCTTGCTCAGCTCAGGGTGGCTGTGTGTGTGTTAACCAGGTATCAGGATGGCCACACATGGCTGTGGTGGGAGCTCAGTGTAAACTCTCCTGCCACAGGGAGGGGTGGTTGACAGGTTTACTTCATCTAGGCTGGATGCTCTGGTTGAAAATATCTGCTGTGACTGATAATGATGCAGGGAGGACATGTTGCCCATATTTTAGGAATCTGTCATGCAGCCATGAGTCTGCACCAATCCGCTGATTTTTCTTCTGGGTTTCTGTATCATGGCAACAAACAGTAGCCATCACATCATCTAGCAAAATGAACCTCTCTTCTCCTAACTCTTCAGTCACACGCCAAGCACATTCGACAGCTTGTGACAGACCCTGTGTCAGCCCGCTCTTCTCTTTGTGGAGTGGTTGGGCAGGCAGTATCTGTATCTGGGTTTCTGGCATAGAACTAAGCAGCCTGGGAGTAATTAATTGTAAGTATGTAATCAGTGTTTTGTCTGTTTAATTGCACCCCCCACCCTGTGCATCATCTTCCTCCCCCTGTCAGCCCTCAGGCACAAGTGGTCAAGCCAACTCTCGCACTTTACCAGCTTCTCCGTTTATAGTTAGATAGGAGAGGGTACATTTCCGTCAGCTGACCTGTGCGGTAAAGACGCTTAGGAGCAGACTAATGCTCAGTCACTGTGGAAGAACATAGAGCACCAACCTGATTTATACTTTTTATTAACGTGTGTTGCGTGTTGGTAGATTACAACAGAGTTTTCCCTTCCAGCCTCGTTTGGTCTAAAAGACTCAGTGACACACGCTGGCTTTTTTCTAAGGTTGCTAGATTAAATACAGATTTGAACACGTTCATTTGAGGTTACATTGAAATATCTCCTAAATAAAGACTTTTTCGTCTTTGCTTCTTCTGCCATAACCTGTGATCCGATGTCCTAATCACAGGAGAGTCGGTGAACAGGATCTTGCTGATGAGTGGTTGCAACAGGTTCTGGTCTGTTTGATCCATACAGTAATGAGGGTGTTCTCAGCTGTGAAGAACCAAACTTGGAAAGAAGAGCAGTGTGGCAGGAATGCCAGAAACATGGGGTTTACCCATCTGTAAAGCTGGCTGATATAATCTTAATGTACATGTAGTGACACCTCATGCCAGGATTGACTTTTTCTTTCTGCTCTCTTCTTTGCGCTTGCATCTTATATCACATCGTCACAGAAGGTGTAGCCTAACCAGCATGTTGGCGCAGCAGCAGCAGCATTGTTCCATATGTGTCTACGCAGGATGTGTTCGGGCACAGTACCGAGCTGTAGGTGTGTTGGAAGCCCAATATGCAGTCATGCGCATAAAACAGAGGGAAATAGGAGTGAATAAATACTTTCCAGGTTCCATTTCTGCATGTATTGTGTGAGCAAAGCTTGAGCCATTAATTGGCCTGTGTAAACAGCTGGAGTTTCTTAAATGGGAATGTATCTGTTCTGTCAAATGCGTGAGATGGAAAGCTGAAAATTGACTGAAATGCTTCCTGTGTAGACCCACTGTACACTTTGTCTGGATATTGTCCTGGGCATGTGAACTCATGCAACTCTGAATATACATAAGCACCAACATCCAAGGTTCATGTGTCACACCTCTTCCTTGAAGGAGGTAATCTACTTTTCCATCACGACCTATTAAACTAAACAGTGCAGGACACTTTGCATTCTTCCACCAGCCCTCTGTATTCTTTTCCTTCCCTGCTCAATCTGTCCCCATAGTTTTAATTTCCTCTTCAGACTCACCACATCTCTGAATGTAAAAATAATGAGTTACGCAATCATGTGGTTAATTAAAATCCTATTAACCCCAGATACTTTATTATAGAATAGACACCTCAAGTTCAGTTCTTGCAGCTCTGCACAATGTGTCATTGTTAGTTAGGCAATCGTGCACATGCACCATTACAGTGTTGTTGGAAACAGTAGCTCGCTGCCTTGACTACCTGATTAGACTTGCATGTTTCCATCACTGGTATAAATTACTGTAAGAGGCACTTTAAGTGTTTCGTTGTACATTGTTCAGATTCTGAGGGGAGCTTGTGGCCGCAGTAACGGTGGTATTTTGCATTAAGTGTGCATGATGGCTGAGTGATTGGTTTTTCAATCATATTAGATGTAAACACCCAGGGAGCAGGTACTCCCATAAGACTGCCCCTTTAAAGCCCTGGAAGATTATTTCTCCATCACTGGAAATGATTTAGCATTGGGGTAATGGAGTTTGAGAAAATTGTAATATGTCTTCACTTCCTGACAGCCACCCACCCACCCCCACCTCTTGCTCCCTGCAACATCCTCCACATTATCCTCTACCTACGTTCACCCCCCCTCCCTTCACACATAAGTCTGTTCGATAGTTGTTTCGTTCCCCTGTCTCCATGTAGTCACAGGCAATTAGCTCCCGCCAAAATAGACAGCAGGATGGAGGGTTGAGACTCGGGCGTCCAAATCCCCTGCTCCTGCCCCCTACGCTTGGCTAGTATTACCCTGAGCTACTGAGAAAGGGCTGTTTAAGTTTTGTAAGTAGATGGAAGGGAAAGAGAAGCGGGTGGGGGTCCAGCTGCGACCTGTGCGCGTGCTACCTTACTAAGCACAAAGCAGCTCTTTCACTTGGGATCTGGAGCACATATGGAATCGTTTATCAAATCTCCAGCCCGCCACTCACCCGTGTTCTCGCGGCTGCAGGTTTTCCCTCACCTCCACATCTCCGATTCATTTTGCTTCTGAAATGATCTTGAAAAGCTGCACCTGGAGATGTTCCTTCACCAGCCATGGCTCAGACCATAAATGCACTCTACTGTTGTACCCTTACATTTTATTAATGATTTTTCTAGAATCTAGAACCTAGAATATCCCAGGAGTCCTAGTGGACCCAGCGGACATGACTGACTGACTGTGAATTATGACATAGACTCATTAACGTAGGTGGATCATTACACAAGCATTTACTTCTACTTTACTTTGCGACTTACAGGGAGCTAGCACTGGGTGTCTGGCTCATGGACACACCTGGTAAGGCATAGAGTAGGAGTCAGACGGGGTTTCCAACCTGCGACCTTCTGTTTGCCAGTCTCACGCTTAACCCATTGAGCTACCAGTTACCAGCACCCTTCTTAGAGTTTAATGCTCATTGTAGTTGTGGCTTTGTTGATCAGTTTCGGTTCAAGTTATGTGACTTCTCAAGGTCTGCATCTAGTAAATTTTTCCTGCCTTTCCATGAATGAATTACTGTCCACGCAAATTATAACAGTATTAACAGTAACACAATGCCAGCGTGACATCATCTCAAAGGATCGGCCTCTAAACTGCACAGCTGGGTGTAGATAACAGAGCAGCCTGGATGTTTATTTTTTCCCCTTCTGCATTCCAGCTTCGTTATTTATAATGGCTATGATATCCAGCTCGGGGGGTTACTTCTATAAAAGGAAGTTTTGTAGACTTTTGACGACTTGCATAAAAGGAGGCTTGCATGCCGCATTTTCTCAAGATGTAACCTTTAGATTTCCAGTCGAAGGCAGCACATGGCAGAAGAATGGAGAATTTGGCTTGGGTGAACGACAGTGGGATACGTGATTGAATATTTGACTACAGACACAATGTCATCAGCTACTGTTTAGTTAGTTTAGCATTTTCTTTAGCATCAACCAGTATAACCCCCATTGTGAAAAGAAACAGAAGAATGACTAATAGGTGCTGGTCTTTGAATCAGAGGTCAAACCTATGTTTTTGCTGAATATAGACTCTACATCAGCTAATTGTGGAGAAAGGTGACCTTCGCCCTGTGACATTATTCAACCGGCTGGCCGGCTGGCCCTCCAGGAGATTTTGTTTACAAAGAGCTTGTCATTTTGTGCTTTGGATGTCATTTCTGTCAACATCTTGACATGTTGGGGTGAGTAACTAATGGCATTCAGTATCAAAGTCTCTAGTCATGTGATTTGGGTTTGGGTTCCTCCAGTTTCCCTTTAACTTGATAAACTCTGGTTGCAAACTGAGTCAAACTAAACCCCGAAACTGAGGACCAATAATTGGTCCTGGATTTTTTTTTTTTGCTT
The DNA here is from genome assembly GCA_032270685.1 of Microctenopoma stevenorrisi. NCBI lineage: Eukaryota > Metazoa > Chordata > Actinopteri > Anabantiformes > Anabantidae > Microctenopoma > Microctenopoma stevenorrisi. The sequence continues at coordinate 14,806,476 of JAUMTR010000004.1, read as the reverse complement.
CCCAGGATAAAATCCTGGCATGAACTTGTTATCACCAACCATCCAGAGGTCCTCTGTGACCTGACTTTATTTAGCACATAACAGGTAGTATGTAGAGGTGAGTTGTGCTGAGAAGAGATTACCTTAATTATGTAATTTACCAAAGTAATTGTGCAGATCACCAGGGATTTTCAAATGTTTCTTAAAGGTCAGTTACAAGTTGAACATTCCTGGATGAATGTGGATGCTTGCTTGGGCCGCTTAATATCCCCCACAGAACAGTGTTTGTCTACAGAGTGCATTCACTGTGAAGGGCCTCCACACAAGACATATGGCATAGCATGCACTTCTATGGGCTGTGTTATTACAACAATCACATTTTTCTCCCTCCCTCAGCCTCCTTGGTTGACAAGGGTCCCGTTTGCTGCCCTGTGTGGCTCTGTTTGTGTGTTTGATTGTGGGAAAATTTCTTGACTCTCTGTGAGAGTCGCCCGCTCTCTGGACTGGCTTTTCCCTTGGGTTCCTCTAGGCTCATTGAGGCTGAGGCCTGCCACTGCTCTGCAACCCCGCTCCTCCCTGCACTCCCCAGCAGTAACAGCGGTAGCAGAATTCCTCCACTCTGTCTTCCCAAACCTCTTGTGTCAGTCGTCTGTATCACCGTCCCTTTCCCTGTTACTTGGGCTCAACAACACTGTTTATCATTATAGAAGGGGGAGATATTTTGGCTTTTCAGCACTGTGATAAAGAAGCCTGGCAAAAAGCACTCCCCACTAATAAATAACAGGGGGCTGAAATTGAGCTATAGATCTTGATGTGACACAGGCTTTTTGAGATTGGACTGGACTGTGGCGGATTTACTTTGGCTATGTTTGCAGAATATGTTCAGGCTACAAAACTGGATTTTGAATCTTAGATGAGTATTGTAGTTTAAAGCTGAGCTTTGTCCACTTTGTTAATGAAACTTGTTCTGTTTCAGGTATGCTATTTACTGTGTTATTTGGCTGAGGAAATGAACTCATTAAAGTAAGTTACATATTTGATTTTAGGCAGTAAATTCCTTTTCGATTCAGTTTCTACTGACATTGATTAGCTTCAATTTTCACATTTGCATACTGGTTCAGCTTTGCTTTCATGTAGTATGTTATGGGAATTCCCTAAAATACATGTTTTGTGTCTTTCCTTTAAAATAAACTACAGTACACCAGTGTCACTGCAAGTTCTTGCGATCCCATGTTTTTGACTCTTCATTGATTAGTCACAAAATTTAAACTGCTGCCAGGTGAAGTGAACAACACTTGTTCTGTTACAGTGACACCAATAAAAGGGGGTACAATCTGTTCCTGGATATGATGTGTTTGGAAAAATAGGGAAGCGAGTGGATCTGAGAGGCTTTGTGATGGGTGAGAAGCTGGGATAGAGCTTCTCCAAACCGATGTTACTGTAGGATACTCCAAGGATGCCGGGATGGGACCAAATGTATTCTAAGGAAGGACAACTGGTGAACCAGTCTGGGACCGTCCTGTATGGTTCAGTCAGCATGCATCGAAGCTTCCTGTGTAAGACCCTGCATAGCCCTAGACTAGACCAGACTGCCAGGGCTGGTTCTAATGTTGTGAGTGAAGGGTGTAAATGTTTTTGTATGAAAGATAAAGCAGCTTGTCAAGCCTTTCACCTCCTGCCATGACTCAACTGAAATACTTGTAAAACACTTGACTGGTGTGACAAATGTATTTTATCGACTTGGTGTATTGCTGGAGTATCTTAGCAGGATTTAAGATGCAGATGCAGCCCATTGACCTATCTTGTTTTCTCCTCTAATCCATCATAATGTTCTTATCCTCTCCTCACCTGAGGGGTTTGGAAGCCTTAGGACCATAAATTGTTTGACCTGAGTAATAAGAATAATGCATAAACCTACAGAATCTGACAAAATCTTCATAGTGATCTCATTTTGTTTTAAACCAAAGGCCATTACTAACATTTTACAAGGTCATCATGATCATAACTCTTGCTAAGACTTCTGTATTACTAAATTTGGCATCTGTATCTTCTCATGCATTTCTTTCCGATCATGTCATGACTTTATGGTGCAGTTCAAAGCTCTTAAGTAGAAAAGAAAGCTGTGACGAGCACTTTTACTGTGTTCTACAGGCTTTTTCCCAGGCTCTAATGCATCATCTGAACTAACTGCCATATCATTGTGTTTGAGCTTAGACATGGATGAATTAGTGCAGTCAAGGATCCAGAGAATAATGACAAATGGTTGGGTCTTTTTGCTATCGAGTAACTAAACAGACAAACACCATCCGTCCCGTGGACCACAGCTATGGATCCTTCATCCCTGGCAAGTTCTTTTCAAAAACTCCTTTTCGCCAAGTGACAAACTGCATGGTTGGCAACAACTAAAGCATTCAGAGGCTGTATGAATAGGGGTCTGTCTCTGGAGAGACTGCTGAAATGGGGCCTTTTGCTTTTATTTCTCCAGAGAGGCAGATTAATCTCACACAGGTTTGCACTGGCAGTGCACTTCAAATGGACTGTTGAAAGGCAAGATGTTTATTTGTGCTGCATTATAAACTGTGTGCTGTTTCCAGATTTAGCATCTGTGGGTGTTCTTCATCATCTGTAAGCACTACCAGGCCATCCCTTCTGCTCTTAGCTTCTGCTATTCCTACGTTCACCTGTAAAACCAACTTTAACTTATCCAGAAGCCTCTTTTGTGGTCTTCTCTTCCTGATCAATACTGATGTGAAACACAGGTACTCATGTAGCTTCCATCTTGAAAGTTTTGCAGATGGGGAGGAAGCCTGTTAAAACAGATGTCATCCTCCTTTGATATACACCCCATAACTCCCCGGTGGTAAATATCACATGTGCACATCAGGTGACTGCTTTTTTTGTGTTCTCTTGGTTCCTAAGATACTGGTTACTAAGATACCCCCCCACACACACTCACACACTTCACCCCCCTTCCCCTTTTTCCTTTGCATCGTGCAGCGGCCTCTTAGAGCAGTGTGCTGTTTTTCTTCTCTTTCCACTTGTATAAACCTGGAGACTATCTGCCATCAGCATTCAGGAAGCGTGGGGGTAAACAAACGTCAGGAGCCAGCAGGGGAAACTCATATGACCCGACGATGTCCTAGCAACATGGAGAGCAGGTTATTTTAGGTACTTTCTTTATCTATGTGCATTGTTTTTATAAGGGTTGTTCATATTTATGTGTCAGGGCAAACTTGCTTGTGCATTTGTGAGATTATTAGACGAGCTGGAAAAATCAAACGAGACTCAGCTTTGTTTCATTTTCAGATGATTTAAGTTCTTTCCAGTCTTGACTAATTAGAGATTATATTAAGACTTTCACATGTGAAGTTCTTTTATAAATGCAGTAATGTGGCTCTGTGCTGACTCCTCTGCACCAATTCACTGTTGGCAGTTGTTTGTCATGCAGTTAAAGTTTTAAAGACAATTTCTGTGTGAGAGAAATTTCTACATCGGATGCTCAAAGCTGCATGCACATGTGCGTTGAAAGATCATCGTTGGGAATGATGAAGAGATAACCCGATCAGACACTGATCAGTGTGCCAAGCCATCTGACTCTTTCAGGCACACACTGAATGCAGGAATTGGCCTGCGTAAGAGCTACTGGAGGCTGATAGATTTTCTCCATCTTGCACTCTTTCTCAACAGCTTGGCTGGACTGCTTATTTTGATATGATATCAAAGCATGTGATATGTAATAATGCAGCAACCCATTTGCCAATGGCTTCTTAAAGTGCAGTCTTCTACCATCATGATAATCCAGCCCCTCCCTTCGTTGCCTCCTGCTGTCACATTGTCAAGCAGCTGCAGGGATTAGCTGCGCCATGTAGCACGAAGAGACAGAAAGATATTGTGATCATCACAGGGAGAAGAACCTGAAATGAGCACAGTTGGTGTTACCAGACCGTAACCAGTCCTTGACCACATCCCTGAGGATTGATGCTAGCAGTGGGTGGTGGATAAGAGGTATTAGACAGATTGGACCCTAAATGGAGACAAAAGTGCTTTTGTATCAACCCATACACATATCCCTGTCCACACAACTCCACCCTGCTGTGCTGACAAGCAAAATCCCTAAAATACGTAATTAACTGCTAAAGTAATTGGGGCTTTTATAATGGTGCAGACATCAGCTTTAATATAGATGGACTATGGATGTGAGTTTTAGTTACGTGGTTGTGAGATACCAGAGCCAGAGGGAATGGCCTTTTGGACAGCAGTTAAGCTGTGTATATCAACTTAAGGACCTTGATGGCATATTACTGGAAAAATCCCTCAAATCAAATTAGTCAATGAGACTTAAATGAGATTTTCCATTAGTCTTGAGTGAGGAAGGCATATGGAATTTGGATCTCCAGTTAAGTTAATTAAAAGGCAAAGCATTGACCTAGCCACAGATAAGGTGCTGCCATAAGTGCGAGCCATCTGTAGCTCAGGGGAAAAAAAGCACTACTCATACAGTTATCATTCCAAATTCTAATGTTTCCAAGGATCTTCAGAGAAAAGAATCATTTTCACTAATTGCTCCAGACCTGTTTCTAAAACTGCTCGGCTCGTTTTCTCTGTCACACACTTGCCTTCTTTGGATGTGTCACAGTACATACACTGGATGGGGTTGGTGGTGTACCGTGAGGCAGGAGGGCTTGTGCATTCTTAGTCCCACACCCCTTGGATGGATCTTTAGCAGAAAGCAGGGGTAAATAAATAAAAATATAATAATATAATATACAAAAAGAGACATGAGGACCATCAACACTACAGTAATCCATTTCAAAGACTTGTAAGCCTCCACTTCCACTGTACACGCGCACGTAGAGCACATGGACGAACACTCTGACACACACCCATCGCTACCTTGCCTTCCTGACATTCCAAGACTTTGAGGAAAGGGAAAGGAAATCTGCTGATCGGTGTCCTGCTGGTCGGACTTGTGAAACAGAAAGGAGGGAAGAAACCCTGCTGTGATTCATTTGCTTGTCACATACATTCTGAACACGCGCGTACACAGAGAAAGACTCACTTAGTGCACTGATGACAAAGTATTAAAGCAGACGTTGATAATAAATCTGTCTTAAGCTTTTGGCTACTGGTCAGTGGTGTTTGGTACATTTCGCAGACTTGTCTTCTCTTCCTTTTTCAAATGAGATTCCACTCGAAATGTTACAGTATATCAATTTGTCACTACTGTTGTATTTTTAGCAGTGATGGTTGATTTTGGATGAACAGACATTCCCATGTTCACTATTGTCTAAAATGGCAAATCTAAAGCACTAAGCTGAAGCCGAGTCACGAGGGAACAGTGGCACTCAAACAGGAGGTTGTTAATAGTAGGAGAGCATGGATTTGCTGTGGAGCCTCAACCCAATATTATCAGTCAATTGTCATGATTATTCAAATGCATAAAAAGCATAAAATATGGCATAATAAGAGATTTTAAAGCCAAGGTCACAAAGTTCCTTTTCATATCAGGTCCTGCATCTGCAGCCTGTGTCTGCATGCACCGCAGTGACCATTGTGGTCAGAATGCCAGTTCTCACTGCTACTCTTCTCAGGAGGTAGAAAAACAAAAAAGAGCTAGACTCATTGTTCTATGAAGGAAACTAAGACGAAAGGAGAGGAAAAGCTGTGGGGGGAAAAAATGCTGACCCACATTTTTGTTGCAGCGTGCAATGGTACAACAATTGGACCAAACTTGACCATTTAACTTAAACGGCATGTAATCAGAGCAGTGTGTGTTCATTGTGCGCCTCTAGAGCTGATGCCATCAACCCAGATTTCTGTCACGAGGGTCAAGTTTGTTTGTTTTTCCTTTCCTAAGCAGGTTTGTGTTCATCAGAGGCAGGTGAACGGGACGACTGCTCAATATGCGGCAACCTTTCTCTTCTTTCTTTCTCACATTTCTTCAATGCTATGCATTTTTTAATTGTGGGTAAGGAAACATCTGCACTGCATTTAGGCAAATAAAGCATATAGTCACTAAATGAAGACGATAGTTTGGCTCCACTGATAGCTGGATGCTACACATGACTGAAGTTAGAGTATCCCTGAGGTTACACTGCTCATTGACTGCACTAGAGTACTCTATTGATTACTCCTGACTGGCAGCCACTGCAAGTGTGTGTTTGTGGATGTGTGCTGTTATTATAGTAGTGATAGCCAGAATTCTGAGAGTGAAGATATTTTGGTGCTCCAAATGGGGTCTGCAGGCTGAAGTGTTTAACTGAAGATGGGACTTAAAGCTCACTTTCAGTGAGGTGTTTAGAACAGCCACTAATCTCTAGTTTTCTCTAGATGAACTATTTTTACCTGTTAGTTAAATCCTTTAAATAATTCATTTTCTGTGTACAACAGCTGTGACATACCAAACTGATGAGAGACCCTTCTAATGTGCCGTTCACATCAGCAAATCAGTGCAAGACTCGTGTGCAGCTGCCATGATGATTTTGGAAAATCGTAGCATTGAGCCAAAAGTGACACAAGCAAATGCTTGATGCATATTTCAATCAACCGAAATGAAGAAAATATATTAAAAAAATCAATGTGTCAATATGTCTTATTGATTACGTCAAATAATTTTGACATCCTCATAGTGGTGACAAACAATATTTCTTCAAATGAGATACCCATATTTTTGATTGTCTTTCACGGAAGAAGGAATCTTCCACCAGCGTGAACACGTGAAAAGTTATGTGAAGAACAAAACGAGCTGAGGACCTGCTGATGTTCACACTTTTGAACACCTGGACAGTCGCAGTATTATGTGGGCATGAAATTGCTGAAGGGTGTCTGAGATGGTTAGATGATTCAGAAAACCTTATTTAGGCAGCACTGTGGTGTAGTGTTTAGCACTGCTGCCTCACGGCTAGTTGGACCCGGGTGAATCCCGGGGTCATCCGAGTGCCTGTCTGTGTGGAGTTTGCTTGTTCTCTCCGGAAGCTCCGGCCTCCTCCCACCACGTTAGGTTAATTGGTGACACTGAATTGTCCATAGGTGTGAATGTGAGTGTGAGTTGTTGGCCCTGCGATAAATTGGCGGCCTGTCGAGGGTCTAACCCCCCTCCTGCCCAATGATAGCTGGGATAGGCTCCAGCAGTAATCGTGCAAATCGCTGTGTTGATGGAAGTGTGTTGTTTTACGGTGAGATGAGCTTTAGATTCAAAGCAATGACTTTCAGTGTAGTGATGTAGACGGTTCGCGGAGAGTGTGTTATTTATGGCTGATGAAGCCTAGATTGAACCAGCATGCAGGAACGGCTTGTCAATGTGTGTGTGTGTGTGTCACTAAGAAGCCAGATGGATTTCAGGGGCACGTGGTGCTGGACGTGTGCCTGCCACTCCAGGAGACTGCCCTGGGCTCAGCTGGCTTTAATCAACACCGTCATTCACCCTTCTTGCGGGTAATCGGTACACAATGGCCCCCTCAGCAACACTCCCCTCCACTTCTGCTACCTCAACACCCCCTACCCCATAGCATGGTGTTTTACATTGTCTCAAGATACATATGTCTGCCCTCACAGTCACATTCTGTTGTGCATAAACACAGTAACACAGACCATCAGATCTCATAGTCTGTTGACATTCAGCCCATTTTTTACCTAAAGGAGTAGAAACAGTTTACCACCAGACAATTTTTTCATTGTTTTAGATGAGAATTGCTACTGACTATAATAACCTATAATTCCTTGCTGTAAATAACTGCAAATGACTAAAACGTCTAACCTGTTCTACATCTCGTGCACTGTGACATAGGTGGGAAAGAATGGAGTGATGACTTCATATTTGATTCTTATCACTCTAGCTTGTGTGTAATCTTTATTCACTTGGCTTGAGCACGCATGTGCCTGATAGCTTCCTGCAGACAGTGCTGCTTATCAGCCGAAGCACCAGTGTAGTCTTGACCCAGCCCTGAAGCTGCAAAACTCAACACCCCTTCGTCTCATTGTGTTTCTCTCTGCTACTGAAAGAACATGTTGACGTGGCGGACAGCAGCGTGATCCATGTGACAGTCCACCGCAGAGTAACTTGTAGGGAGCCCCTTCTCAGCTGGGGAACAGGATGTGGCAAAGGGTTACTTAACTTGGGGCGGGGGGGGGGTAGTAAATCAGTGTAATAACATGCATAACCCTTCCCACCGTATAGGAGTCAGCTAGACAGGCCAATTCTTGGTGTGGTTGGATAGAACACATTCATGTACTTGTGATTCTGTTGGATCAAACGTCCACTTCTTGTAATTTGGCAAGTATTCTGTGCACATGCACTCTGTGGCAGTTGCTCAATTGCTGCAGTATTTTTGGATGGCACCATTTTCTGTATCTCATCAATCCATCACTGTGGCACTGTGGAGTTTTGATCTGAGCTGTTTTTGCCCTGTTCACTCATGGAAATGGTGCATGTATTAAGACGTGATAACTGCTGGATTTGTTGTGCAGATCAGGACAGACTGTTCTGACCTAGTGCAGAGATAAACAGGAAGTGTTTGTTATTATTCTCATCTTCGGAGAGCTCAGAAGACAAGTCAAAATGCAATGTAATGCAACACCCAGCTCTGCCATAGTTCCAAGCGTTGCATCAATAGAAAAGGCGGCAGATTACGAGCACGTAGTGAAAATGGCAGTTTGTCATTTATTTTCAGCAGCATAGTTTAGAGTAAACTGTGGGTTTAGCTGGGTTGGTTGAACCATTATGGTCAAGTCAGACCAAAGGGTTTGGGAGTAAAATTGGAAGGCTATTTTTAGGCAATCCACTTCCTCTGGTTTGTGATAAAATCTTTTGACTGAGGTTTTTTTTCTGGTTTTAAACATTTGGTCAGTTGTTGCTTTTGCTGTCACAGCATTATACAAATGCATAATTGTTACCAAGTTGGGTCTATTCTGCTTACTTATGCACGATAATGCACTACCTAATCATTATAACTCTGTGGGCACGGCCTAATTAAAAATCTGGGTTGCATTTCTTTCTGTTTGTTTAACACACACTAGACACTTTGTCTTTTAGTTTGAGTCAACATGACCTTGGCTGTTCAGGCAGCATTGTCCTTGTCCCGTGATGCCACTGGGTTCAAAGAGCTCTCTCACCCATAACAAGGAGTCAAGGGTCAAGTAAAAGGACCTAAGGTCATAGAGGCAGACACACACCTGTTCACGGGGGCCTCCCTAAGCGGGACAGATGACTCCCAGATGCTGTTACAGATACACTGACAGCAGTGTGTGTGTATATGTGTAGTTTGAAGTTTAAATAGTCAGGGGTTACACACATATACACACTTCCCAGACATGCCCCATAATACACGGACACGTGCAATATATTTCTGGGACGTAAAAAATCTGATTTACACTGTTTTGAATCAATGTTAAGCAGTGACACCTGGAAAAGCTCAGAGGGAGGACTTAGTATGGTTAGTAAAAAGAACATCTGTCCTGTAAAAATCAGGACTTTAAAGGACTTTCTCTTACGTGGTGGGATAAGGAAGAGGGATTTTATAAAGACAAAACCATAGTTTCATATGTGTCAGTTGTACTTTGCATCTCATGTTTTAGAGCCTGAACGTGTCTGCTGTCACAATAGTGCATCACTGCATTTCAACATGGTTACAGCACAAGATGAAATTATTCCGAATTGAATAGTGTCAGCATTCAAGCTGAGAAATCAAGGCTTTACATCACTGTACAACTTGTTAAAGCTGTCATTAGTCAGTCACCAGAAAGCTGCAGCATTGTCCAAACATGCCAGCATTTACTGTAGCTGTCTCACATTGGGGGCGACAGCAGACGTACTGTGGGAGCATGGCAAGCTGGGTGACCTCTGACCCTGCCCAGTCTGCCTCTGGGACAAAAGAGCCATTCACATGCTCGGTACTTTTGCAAAACATCCCAAAAGCAGCCAGCGCTCAGGACAAATGCCTGGTAATTCTGTTGAATACTGGTAAAATCTGTATATTGCTAATTAAGCTAACAGTGCATCTCCAAATCTAGGAAGTATGCATTTATAAATGAGGGGTGTAAATAATAAGACAGGAAAGAATGTTACCATAAGAACATAGTTGCTACAATTAGATTTATGACTTATGGCTTTACTGTCACTGGGATAGTTTTCTGCTTTTGAAAGATGGATAGTATAGTGTTCTTATCATGATTTATAGCCAGCATACAATTACACCATGTATAAAAATGTGCCCTCGTGTTTATGCTGTCTAGAGTTCAGGCTTTGTGCAGCAGTGGTATTTTTCTTAGTGGCAATTTATCTCTGTGCGGGCGTGAAAGAAAACGCTTGTGTGCAAAGTGCTGTCACAAGGAATTCCTCTCCTAAACAAAACAAACTTAAATGAGAGCTGCCTGGTCAAAAGAAACCCCAAATAATACACGAAGGAACAACATGCCATAAAACATGACTGTTTGCCATGTTAGCTCTGGCAGCGGTAGGGTTTTGGAAGAGGACTCTCGCCACTACTTCTCCAACTTCGGTGACAACTCTGGAAAGACTGTTCCAGATGCCAGCGTCTGCAGTTTGAAATGCTTCTTTACAGCCCGAACTCCAGCTGTTTGTTTGCCTGTTATCAGGTTTGACTGCCCCTGTATGTGTAAGTGGACTAAGGGAGTAAGTGTGCTTTATGAGACTGAAGGAGACCACCTTGGGTGACTCACTACTTCTTCTCCAATTTTCCATTCACCTAATTTCCAACTTCACACCAATTGCCAAGTTCCTCTTTACAGCTCACACTGGCTAAATTTAGCACTGGTTGGTCATACAGGAAATAGTTCTGCTTTTCGCTGGTGATTTTTGTTTATGAAAGTTTGCTGTGAGAAACACTCAGTGGAGTTTTTATCCATTTCCTCAGTGGATATTCAGGGTCTGGACAGAAGCTCATAAGGCTTCACCCACCTGACGGACACGTGATGGACAGTCATTTTATCACACACAGATCTGCAGAGAGGAAAGAACCCCACCTGCATCATCGCACTTACTCAACTTACTTCATGACAATTGCCATCCAGCGTGATTTACTGTGAGTAAACAGTGGAATCACTTGCATTTAAAGGAATAACCCTGAGCCTGAGGTCCGCAGAAGCTACCATCTGTGGTCATCCCCTTGGCGCACAGTGTGACAATGAGTGTGTAACCTCTTATTTACTTCCAGTCTGCAAAATGCATGCTGTCCAAGACAAGTGAAAACAAACATGCCCAAAAAAATCAAATTAGAACAGATGGTCCTATTCTTTTCTTTTTCTCTTTTTCTCAGAGGGTCTGATGTTTATCACTGGCATGCCTAACCCACTCCATTTGCGTCAATTAGCCAATGTAATTTACCAGACTCTGATGGATGGTACAGTGGTAGCTGAGGTGCACTTAGACAGGAGCATCACTGGAGCTTACTCCTCAGGGTTTCTTCCCCTGAGAGAGAGAAATGATGCAAACCTCACTTTGATGCTGCACAGAAAGGGGGGAAAAAGGGGGAAAATGGGTAAGGAAGTGGACATCATGGAGATAAGCTGGCTCTGTCTAAGAGCCAGGCTAATGGATGCGTCCCCAGGGCTCGCTCAGGAATGCACCCAGGCATTACCGCCAGCAACTTGGTGTCATCTGTCTTCTGTCCCTTGAGAAAGATGACAAATGATATTATGATTCCCCCTTTCTCTACTCTTTGGCACATCGGGGTCTCCTGAGAGTGTAATAATACCACAGTTTCTTTAAGAATGGATGGTGGTTACTGTATGTGTTTGGGCCTTCAGTTGGAGGGTTTATGTACCATACATGGTGTTCAGAGTCATCGTCTAACAATCGCCACCTGTAAGATCCTGATGCACTGCATGTACAGACTTTGCTTAGAGGATAGTGTAACCGTCCTGGTCAACCAAACAAGCAGAAGCTGCCTTCTGCATGAAAAGTCTGCTTTGCTTTGATTGGTTGCAGTGCTTGGTCAAAGGGAGCAGCTCTTTATTTATACGACAATCAATAGACCGGCATTGATCATAACTCTTTACCAGACAAGCCGTCACCTCAGTCAACCCGTGTAGCAGACGAGCTGTCTCAAGTCAGATAAGATCACTCAGTATGAAACTTTTGACCCTTGTCTGCAGTGTGTTCGTCAGTAGACGTAAAAATGTGTGGACTCTTGAAATATCAGAAAGAGATTTACATTGCTTCGTCAGTTTTGTGTTAGGAGGTTCTCAGCATCTTGCTGACTGACGTGTAGATATTCTTCCAGACACATCACTTTAGAGCTGTGTGGGGCTAATGTTGGTCATCTTTGACAGAAATATTTGCACTCACTGACCTTCCATTCATATTATTCCAGTAACATACCTGAACTTTACTTCACTGAACCTGTGAGTTTGTGTTGCGACCCCCCCCCCCCCCAGCTGACCCTCACCACCAGCCGTTCACACAATGTGTGTGTGTGTGTCACTACAGGGGTAATTTCTAATAGAGAATCCCATATTTGGCATATCTCTGTGTGGGTGTTGCTTGTATGGGTGTATGTGCTATAATGTGTTGGCGATTAGAAAACACGACAGGAAAAGGGGTTTCCTTTGGGCATTGTGTGTGTGATATTTGCCCACTTGCAGCCCTTTCTGGTCTTCCCAGTCAGGGTATGCATTGGGTGGAGTTGGGATTGTGGGCAATGCCAAATGACCCTTGGCAGCCACAGGCTGTGCATGGCAGGCATACACACATAATACATATATGCAAGCAATATTAGCAGAAAAACCATCTTCTTCTTGGTGATATTTGCACAGATGCTGTCACACTCTGGAGCTTAACTGCAGCAAGGAAAGGGAATGGGTGGGGGCTCTAAAGACATGAACACAAGAGGGAGGGAGAGGGAGAGAGAGAGAGAGAGAGAGAGAGAGAGAGAGAGAGAGAGAGCACAAAAGAGGGAGGGAGAGAGGAGCCGAGCACAGTGGAGTGGGGACAATGTCAACAGCTCGGCTACGAGCACAGTCAGCTGAAATCCAGAGCCCAGGTCAGAAGCTCAGAGAAGAGAAGCAGACAAAACGCAGCGGCTTTAGCTGGGAAACATCATCACATCTAGTAAAGGCATGGAGTTTGGCCATGAAATGCAAAATCCTAATGGACCACAGAGAAATTTCAACCCAATGGATATTGGAATGATTTAAAGTTTCATCATAGTTTTTACTGTATTAAACGACATTTTCCTCCACTAGTGACGTGACACAGGGACAATCCATCTCTAAGTGCAGCCCTACGAAAGAGGGTAAGTAGTTGAGATACTCGATCTCGATATGCGTAACCCTTCCATGTCATTGTGAGTAACAGCTACACCATGGTGCTGTTCACACAGTAGGAGATTGCACAAACAAGAGTATACAGATGTTTAATCTGAGTTTGTCCATATATTGTTTCCTGCTGATCAGTCTGGTCAGGAAAACACATGCTACTGCAGCCAAATACATAAAAATAAAAATAAAATAATACGTCAGTCAGTAGGTCCAGTAGTTAAGTTGAGCAAGAAGGGGGTGGTGGGCAACAAGAACCATTAATCCTACCAGGATGGTAAAGTTTCCACTGTTTTTTGTTGCAGTGATTGGAGGGAAAGGCAGTATTTTGCACTACTTTATTTGCAAAAGTGGGTTTATAGGTTGTAAACAGCAGAAAAATCTGGGTTGTGAAATGTGCGTGGTCTTCATCTTTAGACCCTTTCTCCAGTGGCGTTGACAGCACGCCTTGCTTTACCCTCCTGCATTATATGAGCAAGGCTCTTGGCATACTGCCGATAGTTTTGGATTCACAATTCACTGGGATGGTTTGGGGGGTTTATTTGGAGAAGGATACATGATTTCTAGGATGAATAAAGCTAAATCGGGTACTGGAGGAGGGAGGTAAGGGAGATTGATGTTGGTGTTTGATTTGAACAAGAAAAAATGTGTTTTGTAAAGTCTAAGGCTTAACATCAGGAATGTTTGGCATTTCAGCAGTTGAAGGAGGATGGAACAGTGTCATGTAATGAGTACAGGCCTATTTTGGGTTGCGATCACACACATTCATCAATCATTCAGTCAGCCCTTTAGTGGAAATAGAGGCCAGGCAGTCAGACATTCCATATATGCTTTACATCTACACTGCAACGACCCGGCTCAATACGGAACTAGTAAAGCAGATTTGTACTTGACTCTAAATGTAGACTTTTGCTTGGGCTTACTTTGGCTTCCCCATTTCCCTTAAAGGAATCCAATAGTCCACGGCAACTTTAACCAACATAAACACCCTGTTCAAATCTCCCAAGCCTCCGCCATCGGGGATTCACGAAATCATGGACACAGTCTTTCAACCGGCATCGCACAGGAAGACAGTCATGTTAGCTGTACATCACAAGTCAAGAAAGCTTGAATACTCATCTACAATGAGCTAGGGTGCCTAGTTGTTTGCTGAAATCAAATGGGTTTTGCGACACATAGCACCTCACTGTTTGTGAATGTTTAATAGAAAGAGTTTTTTAATAGAAGGTTGGAGAGATAATAGTGATATGAAAAGATCCAACACAAACATTCCTTCAACAATAATAGTTGTTCATTGGCTTGTGTTTGAAGCTTGATTAACTGGAGGCAAAATTCATTTATACATTCATACAGCCATGTGTTTTCTTTGATGATTTTTTTTTTCTTTGCATTGTGAACAAGATAGTATCCATTTCCACCACATTAAAGGCTTATTCTTCAGTCTGCTGGAAATCCATGTGCGCCTGGGGGAAAGCAGAGTGACATCTCTAAAAGATTCAGTGTGTTGGGGGGGGGTAGCAGAGGGTAGCAGAGGGTACACACCCTCTGCTACCGTCAGCGGTCTCTGGGCTTTTCATATTTTATCGACCATTACAGATGCATAAACTGCTCTCTCAGGATTAGGGGGAGTGTGATGGAGAGTTAGTGAGCAGCGGTCGGCCTTTTATCACTTCAGCCCTGCTTCTGACTGGCAGCTCTGCAGCCTCCTCATTAGGATAGAAAAAGAGACGAGGTCCATAAAGCTGCTTAGATTCCACTATCTATCTTCTGGATGGGATTATCATCATGTTGTAGTAACTGTATCTTAGAGACGAAACTCTGGGAGATTTCAGGTCAAAGGCAGCTGTTCCTTTCTCTCTTTCAGTGGAAGTCCCCCCACTGACTGTTCGTTAAATAGTACTATTGTATTTGTGCCAGTGACACACTTTCTGGGGCTTATGATGTGTAAGCATATCTTCTCTTTACAGTGTCTCAATTCAGTGCTGCATTACTGCAGGCTATTTTTAAAACATGCTGGTCACTTCAGAGGGTTGCCCCTATTTGTGTGGTTATAACCGTTTCAGAAGAGCATTCCAGACATTACCCAGAAGAAGCCCCCTCTCCTGTACACTGCAGCTGTTGACCTCTCTCCCAAGCGAGATTAATGGCTTAACAATGCACAATACAGAGTGCTGCAGTCCACTCATCGACGTTGGTACAAATATTCAAACATTGTCACAACACATGAGAAGCAAAACACTGGCAAGCTCACCATCACACATATAATGTCTGAGGGCAAAATTCGTCTTTAAGCAGCTATGTCATTTGGATGAGTGCACTGTGGACACTGGTGGACAAGTTGGGCTCTTTCACAAAGAAGTTTGAAAGGCGTCTGACAGTTGTGACATCGCAAAATATTTGTCTGCAGTCTCACAAAATTGCAACTCTCCCTCCATCTCTTGCACATTAATAGCAGCTTCTAGATGCATAGAAGCCCTAGCATTAGCGGTCTTTCAGCAGCAGCAGCTCTAGTGAGGCATTCGAATGCAGTTTATAGGTCATCTGTGTTTTGAAATAACTCCGAGCTCATCAGACATCGGCATCATCCGTACTGAAGAAACCTAAAAAATTGTGTGAAAAGTGTGATCTAAGCCACGGAGTCGGAGAATCGTTACAACTCTAGCGTTTAAGAACATGGGCATCTCCTCATTCTTGACAGTCACAGTAAACAAGGTCTAAGGTTGTACTCAAGCCATCTCGTTCCACAGATATAACGACATGTCTTTAGTTAGACGGCAATCTTGTGACTGGCGCGTTCCTCTCATGTGAAATAAAATGATTTGATGCGGCAGGGTGACGTTTTGGGGTTCGAGGGAACGGGATGCCAAGGATTGGATTTCATTCCAAGTCCTGTTAATATTTGGGGATGTCGAGGCATGTGGAATGTGGTGTGGCTGACTTTCTTCTCTTTCCCAGTATTAATAGCAAAGTTATCCCAGTGATCAGACCTGTTTGATGAGCAGACATGTGACTTGCAGATTGTAGAAATGGGTCATCAGTAAATCTCTGCTTCTGGTGTTAGTCTCTCACTTTTTCTTCATTGTGTTTACAATCAGTGTTTTTTAGCTTGTAAAAAGAATGGTGTATCATTTTAATTGGTGGTTGTTGTTTGCTTAAAAATGCAACTTGTAAAAAACCTGCTGTTACTACATTTAGTTTGCACTGTTATAAATGTTCCTCACATCAGGAAACTGCCTTTTAAATGAATCGAACTGAATGAAATGGCTATTAATGACGTCCCTAAAGGGTTGGAAATATCCCCACCCCACTCTCCTCATTTTTCCAGTGGTTAGGTTTAGGCATTTCCTCTTTATGGGTAAGATGGGTTACTGTGCCTCATGGCCCTGTTAAACCAACCAATGCTTGTATGTTTATTCAGAAGGAGGCTGGAGGCCAATAAGACCTTGACAGCTGCAGAGTTTTTGATGTGATAGTGAAAGACTGCCGTGGTGATATGGCTTCTCACTGTTAAACAAAGCTAATTGTAGTATAGGCATCCCCAAAAACTTGAACACCGTGTCCCGTAACTAGCATTCAGTCAATTTACCTGTAAGAATGATGAAAGTTTATTGTCTAGAGCCATTTGTAAACGAAAGACAGTGAAAAATGCTTCTCTGTCCAAATGTAATTGCGTTTGCCTCAGAGACGATCTGGAAATATTTAGGAAACAATATTAACCAAAAGCGATTAAGGTAATTAATAATAATTGTGGTTGTGGCTAGTTTAAATGGATGTACTTTGACTTATTCTTTTCTTTCTCGTGTTATGCAGTGTAAAGTATGACAGCCTCATTGAACCAACAAAACCACACCTTCTTAATTTTTACTTTAACTTACTTTACTTTACTTGGCAGACGCTTTTATCCAAAGCGACTTACAAGGAGAAGACACCAGCAATTACTATTCAGATTCTCGTAAAAAAGGAGATACTACAACAAAGAACCCCGATATGGCCTAACTCTTCAAGACAAACATGCGTAGGAATCTTAACTCTCTTTTGGAACACCACTGTTGTGTTGATCCAGAAGTATTATTGCACTTTGAGGTTTCCTAGTTAATGTCTTGCCACTGAATCAGACAGTTCTCCGGGGGGCACCATCAGACACCACCTAACCCTAGCCCTAACCTTACCCAGCAGCTGAGTAAATTTTCAGCTGTGGCATCCATGCAGCTTCCCTATATGATTGTGATCCACATAGGAAGTGATTGAAGGAGAATGCAAGCAAAGGGGTGAGGGAGTTTGGAGGAATGATTCATGGAGGTGGAGGGTTAAAGGGAAGGGTGGTTTTTAGATTTCCTGATTGTGGGCTCTTGTTATGGAAGATGCACGTAGGCACAGATAATCCCTTATGATTAGCTGACATAGACCTTTGGAAGTGTGTATGGAGCCTAACTGCAGTGATCTTTAACACACAATGTATAAGTACATTTATCTTTGTTTAATGTTGTAGAAATGGTATTGAAATGAAATTTTTCCCTTCCCCCTTAAAGCCACTATAATATTTTGTAGAGAGACCATACTGTCGTAGCTAAAAATAACTGTTCCTTTGAGCATCAGATGCACAGGGATTCCAGTGCCAATATTCACAGGCCCAAATAACTCTCCCTCTCCTTGCATCAGCCTGCCCTGTCAGGCCCTAGCAGAATTGTCCAAACCAAATCCTCTGGCCCATTGTTGAGGTCCACATGAGAAAGCCACTCTGTGAAAGCACTGGCCTCCCAACATGAAATCCCTAGCAGAATGTGTGCTTTCATTACGAGTACAGAAATGTACCCCATGCAAATGTAGCGTGAAATAATGGCAGTTCTTCCACCGTCAGCTCTAGTCATGTGTCAGTAGAGGCTGTAACTTGCTGCTAACCATGGAGATCTGCACTAAACTAGATGGGTGATGTCATTCCTTTGAAATGTATGCCACTGTGTGTGTGTGTGCGTGTTAGACCATGTTGTGTTTTTCTAATATACAGCAACTTACGGAGTGAGTCCCTCACTTATACCAATTGTTTCATGTCATTATTATTGTGTGACCACCCACTGTGAAGAGAATGAACGAAAACAATTACTTTTTGTATTTTTTCTGTGAGTTTGTGTTTTTCTTTTGTTTTTGTCTTTGCATAAATGTACGTATCTGATTATCACAGCATGGCTTCTAACCTTAAAAGGATAAGATCTATGATGTGTACTTGGCCTCCCCAGGGCTAAAGCATGGCTGTGGGTGGGCCACAGATGCTGAAGGAGAATGAGTGTCCCAGGTGATTTGGCTTGGGGCCAGTGGCTTTGGAGGGTGGAGTAAGGAACTGAAAGGTAGTCCATTAGTCATGGAACACACAGACAGGCAGACGGTAGAAAGGGCTGGTAGGTTATGTTGGAGAGGGCATGTCTGGGGCAACAACATCCAGAAGGGGTGGCATGGCTCCAATGTGTCCAATGGCTGAGTTAGAATAGCTGCTTCATGTCAAATTAATGAGTGTGAGTAGTTCACTTCCACGTCAAAGGACACATCCAATTAATACATACCAGAACACAGCCATGACTACCTACAGCCCGCATGCAGGTGACAAAACAACCCAAACAACCCCACACACTCTGTGTTGGTGTGTCTAGATGAAGCCAGGTTTTAGTAAATGCACACAGAATTTTTTAAGTTGTGTTTTTCTTCTGCTGTTTGAGGAAATTACATAAATCAAAATCAAGTACAAATTTTGGGTTAGTGTTTAAAGGTAGGAAAACTATCAGTTATAATCTTTACCCCTTTTCAAACATATCAAACACAATTTCAGTCCTTTATCTTATACAATTGTCTTGATGTAATAGCATTCAGTGTTACTGGTGGAGTGTGACAAATGACATTCGATGATGAGCTCCATATTACCATGTTGGATGACTGTCTAGACTGTAAACAGATCCACAAGTTGCTCTACTTTCTAACAGACGACGCTGCTTCTCTTCTTTACTCACCCCCAAGCAGTTGATACAGTACATTGGATATTTGGAATGTCACCCGGGAACCTGCACAAATATAATGCAGTGACTGTTTCCCAGCATACGTATTGTAGGTTTCGTGTACCTACAAGAACCAAAACCAAAACCATTATTGCCATTTTGAAATCCGACACTACTGTGACAGTTTCATGCCAACAGTTGACCAAAACAATGCCAATCTCTTAATCTGCACTACGTTTGGCATCTTGTTCCTGCCTGTGCCAGCGTGGCACAGTTCCCCATCTCTGGTTCTGTGTGCTTATGTAAGCCTGCCTCCATGGCTCAGCACCCGAGAGGAATGGTCCTCATTTGTGGGACCCAGAAACGACGACAAAAAAAAACGTTTGCTGCAGCGTTCCCTCTGATCTTTTATTTAGAAGTCTGCTTGTTACAGGTTTTCTACAAGTTTTACTGCTGCTATTTGTGTTTGCTTCTTTAGCAGTTTTAACTTCCTATTTTTACTTGTTTGTATCCATCAGTGGGAACAAAGTGCTAATTTAAATTCCATTTGTATGTTACAAAGGTGACAAGGACACTAAGGACACCTAAGATTGTATGCTCACGCAGACATACTGGAATGTGGTGGGGAGGAGGATATGCATGGTGGTGAAGGAGGATGTGAGCAAGATGTGTTTTAATGCAGGACATTCTTCTAATGTCTAGCTCGAGGTAGAATGAGGCTAATGTGCAGCGTCAGACAGTACAGTGAATGAATGATGCAGCGTTTTTGGTGCCTGTTGAGGAGCAGAAACAGCAATTTGACTTCTTCGTGATATGATACTGGAAGTGTGTATTGTATTGCAGATGTTGAGATTGAGGAGAGAATTGATTGAATCTGCAGGCACAGATGTTTCAGCAAATGATCTGTCCATAGATCGTGTTCTGTCTCCTGCCTGCACACAAACGCAGCAGCAGCAGCAGCAGCAGCAGCAGCAGCGTGTTTTTCCTCACGCCTCCTCCTCCTTCTGCGCTGACCTACTTCTAGGCACTGGGGATGAGGCAATGAGGTAGTGGGCTGAATGAGAAGTGGCAGCAGTATCTTCCTTCATGCCTGCCTTCCTACCTCCCTCCTTCGCTCTCATCTCTCAGCCTCTGTCTCTGCTCAGCTGCTCTCCAGACAACTTCAAACACAGAGCAGCCAGCGGGCTGTGTGAGGCTTCGCACATTCTGCATATAGGCGTCTGAATCTTGAGTAGGTGTGTCTGAATTGTGAAATGTGTGAACATTTGATAATGCAGCTGTGCACACACAAGGCAGTGTGCAGGTAAGGAGGGCATAATGAAAATGCCTTGTGTCTCTGTGTGTGCAGACAGTCTTGTCTGTCATGACAAGCGGTTGCTGCAGCAGTGAGAAATGTCTACGCGCGGGGCGCAGGTGGCTTTAATTAGCAGTAGTCTATAAAGATCCACAGACTTTCACTCTCAGTGATAACTTCCTTTTCCTGTTTCTTCTGATGCAGCCATACATACATCTGTTTCCCAGTGATGAGGAGGGAGAAATAAGGAAGTCCATGTGTGCAGCTTTCCAATGACTCCGTGACATGTACAAAGATCGAAGGAGGGGAGAAAAAGGTTTATGTAAAGACAAAGCACCACAGATCTGTCACTCACACAGAAATGTCAAATTTTGCAAAAAGATTTGTTTGTTGTGTGTACATGTGTGTTCATCGGTCAACACATGCACAGCACTGGACAGCCTGACTCGATCCATGTTTCACTGTGTGAAAGTGTGAGCGTAGAGAAGGAAGTAACAGAAAAGATGATCGGATGAGGTGCGAGAAGAGAGCGTCGGAAAAGTGACAGATGTTACTGTCATGGGGGGTGGGCTGGATTGATGTCACTGCTTTCATCCCGAATGAGAAGAATAATGGAAGACGACAGCAAGTCAGAGAGGGAGGGAGGGAGGGAGGGAGAGGGCGATGAGATGAAAAGCTGGGAGATAAGAGGGACTTGCAGGGCACATATGGCAGTGGACATGGTCGAATTGGATTGTGAATTATGAAGGTTACACATACGCAGAGTGTTCTTGCTTCTTTATGCTTTTTAATACAGTTTTTTTCACTGTGTGTCTGGATTCTTTGGCCTACGTTTCCTGGTCATGGGCTGGAAGCAGGCCAGAACAACTGGTGTTGAGTGAAGACTGGCCGCACTTGGGGCTCTGTGGGAGAGTTAAGATAGGAACACACACACACACACACACACACACACACTCTAGACTGGAGGTTTGGGTTGTGTGCACTTTTGTGCTGAATGGCTTTAAAACCCCTGTAGACGGCCTCTTTTCCATTAGACCCCGCCAGCTGTCCACAGCATACTAACTAACCATAAAGCTTTGGCACCAGCTCATACTTTATCATATAGTAATGAAAACAATGAAAAGCTGCCACCTTTCGTAGTATGAGGCAGAGCCTTTTCAAGTGTAAAATGTACGGAAAAAGCTGTGAAGTGGCTTCTTTGTTATTCTGTCATCCCACTGTTGCAGTGCTGTGCTGTTTCCCTTTTCCCACTGACTCACCACGGTCGACACTCATCATCTATGCCTGTGCGATTTTCATCAGCAGCCACATCTGCTTGGACATACGTTTACCAGCATCTCGGCAACCTGTTGTGCGCAATAAGCCGTGCACACGTGGCAGATTATTACATCTGTGCCTCTGAGGCAGTTACTTCGCCTTGGTTGTTTCAGGAATAATAAGGATTTTGGGGACAAGGTTGGCAAATGTCAGATAAGATTTAGCCTAATTGACTGATTATAAGACAAATACAACTAATCAGGAGTAGAGCACTCGTGTCATGTTACACAGCTGAGCCCAGTTGAGCTATATGATGTGAAGGAAATCTAATTTAAATATATTATTAACACTAGTCACCCAAACATATGTTTAATGCTGTAGTACATGGAGAAGAAACCCTCTTACAACCTTGTCTGGTAACAAACCACTATTTAACGTTACAAACCTCAAAATGCTGAGGTCGAGTTTTGGTTTGAGTCACATTTCCAATTCACAAAATGTGGGACAAAATCTTTTGTTGTTTCTTTTATTGTTTTGTGGATCAAATAGAATTTGTTGGTATCGTTCCACAAAACACGGAAACACTTTCTCTGTAATATCCTACAAAAGAAATCACTGAGTATTTTAAAGACAAAAAAAAATCCGACTTTACTTTTAAATTCATGTCAGCAGATGCAAACATGTTGTATTGAACTAACACTGAACCTGTCTGAAGGGTGTTCTGTAAACCCTGGTCTGATACTCGAAATGTAATGAGGAGGCCTTGTTTAATCTGCTGTGTCTGTTGAAACAAGTAACCACATACATCCACTATGAAAACAGGAAGGGGGAGATGAAGGGGTGAACAGGGGCCTGCACCTAATTTATACAGGGATTGCCACCTCTACTATCATAACACGCCAACGCAGGATCAAATGTACTGCGCACATATACGACATGCCACACATGCTATTCTGAAACTGATATTTGGCACACTGATGCAATGGTTAGGAAACAGTCCCCAAATGTGAAGGTGATTATTGAGAAAAATCTAGGATAAAGCAGAAAATAATTCTGGTGTGATGATCGCACGAGTATTTCCATGTTCAACTAACCACAGGCAGCTTTAGTCGCCTTTCATTTAAAATAGCCTCCCTGCATTTGTAGCTGTGCACAGCTCCACTTCTTCTGCCTTGAGAAGCAGGGCAGATTCAAGGAGCCGGAAAAAGCAACCGAGTAAGAGATGAAAAGGGCAAAATGGAAATATGGTGCTTTTATTTTTTCATTACCCCTTCCCGTTCCTTTAGGCTCCTGTCGAGGGTCCAGCACATTCATAAACAATTTACCATCTGGCTATTTTTAGACGGTGCAGTGAGAACTCCTTCACGGCAACGAGTCAGTCATGATTGTGACTTTTTTTGTGGAAACTTAACTCATAAACTTTCACAGCCATATTAAACAGATGGGTGCAGCGCTGGAGGCATGTACAAATATCTGTAAAGGCATAACATTTCTGTGTGTGTGTGTGTGTATTTGACTTTTGTTTAAATGTTTTTGCTGTAGGAAGCTTTGTGGACGTTTTGGACACTCGGTGATGGGCATGTTCATGGTATTATATAGCAGCTCTAAAGTCCTTTTATCCACAGATGCACAAAAGTGTAAAGAACAACTTTGGCAATTGTGTGAGTGTTGGGGAGTGTGTGTATGCCTGATGCAACACTATATAGTGTAAAGTGTATTATTCACACAATGAAGACCACCCATTTCCTTTTCGTATCAGAGGAAATCCTCCAGGGTGTCTTGGTCCATTCAGTCTTCTGCTCCCGTTGAGTAATTCACTGTCCTTACACACGCACACACACACACGCACACGCACACGCACACGCACACACACACGCTCACTTACACTGTGTCTACTTGGTAGAGTTGCCCCAGCGTTGCCCCTCAGTCATTCCAGGAGCTCTTATCCTATGTCTTTGCAAAAGTTACACAGGCACAGTTGGACCTCATCAACAACAGCTTTCTTTGTTGAGGCAGCAGCGTCAACATGCAGATATCATTTCCAGGCTTCACTTTTTAGTCTGCATTTCTGCTACCGTTACAGCAGCCTTCTTGTTGTTTAAGTTGATACAGGTTTTTTTAGATTTAGTTTGGTTCAGTCCATTTCAACTTTATTTATATAATCATCTCAAACATGTCATCTTAAGGCACTCGATTTAAGGCTTAAGATCTTGTACATTATATAAATATATACAGAATAATGTAGAAACCCCAACATTCCCCAATGACACAGAGCAGACAACCTGAGGAAAAGTGAAGAGAGAGAGAAAACATCTGTGAAGGTTCTCAGACATCCAGGTAATCTCAGAAAGGTTTTATCCAAAGCAACTGGACTTGTTTGGTTTCTTGACGACGTTTCACCCTCCACTCCAGAGGGTTTTTATGAAACGTTGTGAGGAAACCAAACAAGTCCAGTTGCTTTGGAAAAAAAACTTTTTCAGAGAGAGAGGATGAAGCACAAGGATTGGAGAAGGATTTTAAACTCTATTCTAGATTTAACAGGAAGCCAATGGAGAGAAGCTAATGTAGGAGTAATATGATCTCTCTTGTTAATTCCAGTCAGAACTCTGGCTGCAGCATTCTGGGTTAACTGGAGGCTTTTGAGTGAGTTATTCGGACAAACTATCAGTAATGAGTTACAGTAGTCCAGCCTAGAGGTAACAAAAGCATGGAGTTGGTGTTTAGGGGTTTACTGTATTCTTTGTTTGGCCAAAGTGGCTGTTGCTGCTCATGTACCTTCCTGTATTTATTCCAAACAATTTGGGGAAACATGAACTAGGTGGCTTCCTGGGAACTGCAGATTCTTTTTTTTTTTTCAAGACCAGACTGAGCCTGTGAATGTGGTGCAGTATCTGTTGTTGTACATTGCTTGTCAGTGTCTCTGTGTAACACTTTTTGTTTTTCTTCTTGCTTCTAGATCATGCCCCCTAGATAGCAGCCTTTTTCTTCTCTCCACTCCCCTTCCCTGTCCCTTGGCCCATTCCTCTACCTCCTTGGTCCAGTGCCACCACTACCACCTGTGTCACCTGCTTCACCATGCCCCCCAGGAAGAGGACACGGCCAGGTCTGGGCTTCTTATGCTGCTTCAGTAGCAGCGAGCCCCTGGAGATCAACTTGAAGGACAGCGTGCCCCTGCAGCTGCTGGAGTTCAGCGCCCCCATGCCGCCTGCTGAGGAGCTCCATGCGCGTTTCTCTGAACTAGTGGTGAGCAAACGGTTAATTATAGTTGAGTTATGATAATCATTTTGCAATATAAGTTGCTGTTGTAGTGGAGCAGTGTCACACTAAGCTTCTCCCCATTGGCTCCCTGTTAAATCTAGAATAGAGTTTAAAGTCCTGCATCTCACATTTAAAGCACTAAATGCAACCATGTGGTTTTGTGTGCTACATAATACATGATTGTCGGGCAACGTCAAGTCCACGTGGGATCTGCAATATTTGCTAATGGTCGTCACATGCATCACTAACTTTCTTGTACCCACAATAGGAAATGATGCATTGTTGGATAGTGTCTGCTAACATGATAGGAAATAGAGAAGCAGGTCTGTGCCAAACTGCCATGGCCGTATTGTCTTGTACTCGTGTTGGGGGAGAGGGATCAGGACACAGCTGTTAGAATGGAGACGATGTCTTCGGTTCATTCCAGCTGCTATACAGGCTCATTCTTGAGGAACAGAGCTCTGCTGTGTCCGTCTTTTTGTTTGCTCAGTTCTCTGTTTTGGTCTCGCCAGTCTCCGTCTCAATGCCTCTTTCGTTTTCCCTCTTTCCTTTGCTTGTATCTCTCTCTCTCCCTCGCTGTCCCTCTCTCTGTCTCTAACATTAATATATGGAGCAGCTTTGCTACAGGACTGCCTTTGGCGCTGTTGAGTCTTTGGGAATGCTAAACGTCACCACCTGCAGGATATACCACTCCAACTGTCAAAATCAATTTAGGAGATTAAGTGACATTCCATTTGTGGTAGGAAATTATCCAGTGTTATCAAGGCAGATGTTTTCCCAGCGGTGATTCGTCCCCCTTTTCAGCCAATTGACCTCATTTGATCTCAAATTAGTTGTCTAGGCCCCTTCTTGTAATCACTGCTAATGCACAAGCCATTAAACATCAGTAGCTCCAGTATGTTTAATGGCTTGATTAGAGAATGTTAAAAGTTAGGTTTGTAGCAGTCAAGATGTTGATTGCCTTAATGAGGACCTTTAGACGACAATGACCTTTTGTCCCTTCAGCTGTGATCTAAACAAAGCTTAGGGACCAGTAGGTTTCTGTTTTCCACCGAGGACACATGGGGGACTTTATTCCCCGTGTGTCCCAGACTAATGCTTACATGAATCAGGTTTTGGCAGTTTCAGGGAAACAAACCTGTATTGCTGGGATAACAATAAAACTTGTTTGTCATTTAGGAGTTTAAGCCAAATCATGGTGATCCTCATGCTTCACAGAACTGAGTGACCTACAGCCCATTTTGGAATTAATATCTGAGCTTACGGTGAAACTGACACAGACTCATGAGCTGCCTTTAAAAACCTCTTGACTTGCAGCTTTAGTGACTCTGGAGAGAAAGAGGATTTGGCATTGTCTAATTGGATCAAGACCCTTCCACATGTTGTGGAGAGATTATTCTTAAGATGGCTGTTGGACAACTGTCTCTGATGCTGCTGTTCACAGACCTAGATATTCTGTCTTTGGGGTAATGCCTGTTTTGGCTCCTGGTTTATATTGTGTTTGTTTTATTGGGTAATTTCAGTGCATGAAGGTTATAATCTCAAATTAGGAGGTTTAAAGATAAAAAAGAACAAGTTAGAGATTAGCCAAAGGACAATTCACCTCATGACATTTTGATAAATGTCTGCTTTGATTGAATGACCAATGCAAAAACTGCTTCTACCAAATGATGGTCATCTGGCTGAGCCATTGGTTCTCTACATCTGTTTAACTGATCCTGCAGCCGGCATGCTGACACATTTGACTAGTCGTCCAAGAATCTGTACAACTAGACCTCAAGACGTCACTCAGTCTGGACACAAAGCTTGTAAGGTAACAGAGTTGATGTAAAGAGGCGAAGAACTGTGCCACACGGGAGGAAATAAAGCAAAATAGGATAACAACACATAGTGTGTTTCCATGGAAACAAGAGAGCAGGATTATTGTTATGAAAGCCTTTCCCAAGGAGGAGAATGAGACTCAATGGAGCCTCTTGTGTGGGAGCGACAGATCTGGGCCAAATAGGGTAAACCACCTCCACGTGTCGTCACATCCTTAATGGGGTCTGTGTCTACAAACGGCACAGTGTACAGTCAGATTACACCGTTAGTGGAATGAAAGTTTTTCTTCAGGAAGATAGGATGAAGAAGTGTTAGCCAGAAAATGCTGAGCTGTAGCTTGTCTTATATGATGACATTTGTGCTTCCTTGGACCTCATCATCCTTTGGATGATGTGTAATTAGAAAAAAACATATTACTATCATTTTACTATAATAAAACAACAATTTACTGTAATAAAATAAACAATTAATACCAGTCCTATACATGCCCAAGTCATAATTACCCATTGCTATTTTATACATAAACATTAGTAGGAGTTTCACACATGTAAAATGTACTAATATCAATACTTAATATTTAATACTTAAAGTGCAGCTTACCAAACCATATTGGCCGTATTCCCTTCTTGAATTTAGGGAAACCATAGAATCCAATCCCAGTGCAGATGCTGCCAAAAGTGCAACAACCCATCCTAGAAAAATTCTAAAGGATAAACCTAGTTTCCAAGTCTTCCATGAACCCATAGGAAAACAGTGTGTGCCTGATAATGAACTTGACAAATTCATCCAAATGAACCTGGAAACAATCGCCACTGATTTCAACACAACAAACGAAGACCACATCAGAGGAGCTAATACATCGCATCAATTAAACTATGCGTTTGCAGCTGGCCGCAGAGTCTGCTGCTAACAATGGTACCGCAGCTCTGGGTTCCATTTTTAGATCATTCCCCCCCCATGCTTTATAAATTCTTTCATTCTACGAGTGTTTCAGGGCTTGCACGTATATTTGACGCACCGGCCATGTGTGAAGTTTGGCAGTGCTTCAGGAAGACTGACAGGTTTATTTGCCAACAACGTTATATTGACAAATGTGCAATTGGTCTCATATTTAGATAATTGAAAATGGTTCCTGCTCAATCACTTACATTTCTACACTGGTGGCAGACGAGACAGAGGTAGACACAAACGAGACAGGAGGCAGTTGTGGGGTGAAAATTGTAGAAAGAACACTGTCAAGCATATGTCAACATCTGTATGACATAATCATGTTGCATATAGCACAGGTAGCTCTCCCCGGCTCATCTTTCTATTATTATGAATAAGGAAGACCACGTCTTTCAACCATCTGTAGTGAGTTGTTGTGTAAGATAACTGCTGCAGCTCATTGAGGTCTACTAGGCCAACATCTGGCAAGTACAGTATTGGCAGACATCAGATTAGTGTGTGTTCTCTCTGTGTACTCTTTTTCACCAACGTGTGACGGCCCAATTCTTCCTCCGTCTCATAATATGGGACAGTTTTAATCCATCTGCTCTGGGTATTGCCAGCTGTCCAAGCTGTGCATCGATGCAGTGCCACCACATGTAATAAAACCCGCTCTATGTTATCTCCCCATCGCTGTTTTTAGCGGCACTTAAATTATTTCCCCGCAGCAGTGATTGGCTGCTGTAAAATTGGCTTCTCTCATAACTCAACTTGTGTTTCCAGGAAAAAACTGGTCTTTTAAAACATCAATATTCCATTAATGTTTCCTCCAGTGTGACTTTTAAGCACAACGGGAACCAAAAATGTGTTGCATAACAGGAGGGAATGGAAATGTTCTCCACCCTCTGAGCCATTGGGAGTGAGTTTCCTCCACAGCGTATGCCCTGGGATACACCCTCTTCCCTTTTTGTTTCCCCTCCCTCCTTCCTTCTAGTGTCTTAACTGACTTCCCATTTCTAAGGTTTCCTCTCACCTCCGTTGTAAATGCACTTCCTACTTTCCCGGGCTGGCCTTATCATGGAAGTGACCGAGCCTGTTTGGGTGAGGAGGGAGGCAGTAGACTAGCAGCAATTACTGAGTCATCAAAGCGAGAAAGAGTCATGATGTAATCATTCATACACCGAAATGAGTCTGGTGCTAAAACAAGTCTTAATTCTCAAATAACCTTTTGTAAGGATTTTAGAAAGTAAAGAGTGTCCTTTCTTTAAGTGGTATAAAGTTCAGTGTGGACCTTGCTCTGCTTGCGCTCACACACTCTGGTCTGAATAATTGCCTGGACACTCATTTGCATCATGCGTTCCATTGCTGAAACCATCACCACTATAGGCTTTCGCCAACTTTTACTCGAAATCTAAACCTGAAACCACATCTTAACCTTTAAACAGCCAATCACACACACACACACACACACACTGTGCTACTCAATCAGTGAATCTCGTTGGGGTCAATAATGGCAGCTACAGCTTCCTGTGGGTCCCCCCCGGAGGCCTCATATGACTTCCTGCCATCTTGCCTGTCTTTCCTGTCTTCCTGTCTCACCAAGAGACTGCTGCAGGATATACAGTGTACAGTGTAAAGTCCATGTCTGCATGTGTGTGTGGCCCTGCAACTCCAGACATACACTTGCAGCCAGTACTGTGGGACTTCACATAAGGTAAAGACATTCATACCCATTCAGGAAATGTCCCTTCGCAGACGCACACGAATATGAAAGGGCGTCATTGTTGGACCGTGCACATTTCCCGTTTAGGTGGGGACTCACACGTTCTCAATCAGTTGTGAAAGAGACATTTCCTTTCCTGTGCCAGCCACTTGTGTAAATTGCCGCACCCATAAACTGTACTTGCATATACAGTAACCACTCTCCTCACACTTTGTCACCTCTTCACTCTGCTGTGCCTCATTCATCAGCTCAGCTCTCTTTTTAAATTGACATTTTTTTTGTGTGTGGCTGTTATAGACATAGTGTAGTATTTGTTTTGTATTAGCGTGAACTGTTTGAATACGTTTGTGCCATGAATGTCACTAGTCAAAAAACGAACCACAGGTCGGGTCACTTTGCGGCAGGTGCAGTTAGTTTTTTGAGTTCAAAGGGCTGTTTTGAATGAAATATTAAAAGCCTTAGCCATATGTATTTCTTCAGGTGCAACAATATTGTCTGTAGTTTATGTCTCTTCCCAACTGGAGTGTGCCGGCGTAGGACGACCGTGGCACATCAACAGAAGGTCTTATGCAACAAAGTGGAAAGTGGTTTGGATTTGTTTTGGAAGACTGAGAGAGGGCCAGAGTGTTATTTGGGATGTTGCTACAGCACCGAGGGGAGGGCAGGTGATGGGGGATGAAGAAACTGGTGCAGTATTTTCCCAGTGTTCAGGTGGTACTAATGGTGGAAGAACCATCTCGCCTGACAGCCACTAAATGAAACAAGACCTTTTATATCATATTAATCAATATTATTCACTAACTGAAGGGGATAAGGAAAGGAAAGGCTTGTGGGATAGCTGGATGGGTGATGGAGGGAAAGCAAACAATCAGCTACTGGGCTCAACTCCCATCTGGTTGAAATCCAGGAGTCTCAGACTCACAGATTCTCCCACCATCTCCCACTATCAGCTCTTTCAAACAGCAGGAGCTTGGAGAGCAGGGCAACCAGGCGATGAGCCAGAGTCCGTCTGGCTTCTAGACCTCTAGTTTTTTAAACCGAGAAAAGTGGATAGAGGATTGTGGTCTAAGCCTACGCTGAAATCTGTAAAGACTGAGAGAGACTGATAGACAGAGAGTCAGAGGGGTAGACACCACTAGATGGCTGGTTTATTTGAGCTAGAAAGCTATTACTTTAGCGGCAAGTGATGTAGGTCCTGGATGATCAGCTCGTGGTGTGAGTGAAGAATAGTCACTGAAATCACACCGTAGAGATGGAAAATGGTTTAATCAGAGATTCCAAAGCTTTATTGTGGTTTCTATCAGCATTAGACCTACTTGAAGTTCACACGCCGTAGATTTTCCTTTTTTTTTTCTCAAACCACAACAAAGCTGCTGCTGGTTATCCCATTCAAAGGGTGAGGGATGATGTCATCCTTCATAGTGTCGGGTACTTGGAATGTGGGCCACCTCTGCCCACCCTGTCTAGCATGAAAACAAACCCAGCGGATCTACTGGATGGCTTTAAGGGGCCCCGCCTCTGGCACTAGTAGCCATCTTCACTCTGGGAGGCCCCCAGGGGCCCAGCACTTCTGGCTGACATCATGGTAGCAGAACCATTATGATGAGATTAGCTAGCGCTTGAACACAAAGCATCTCATCCTCCCCTCTGGTTTTTTTTGTGCTTGTCCACTTCCAGAACCACACAGCCAGTTTTTTTCTGCTTTCAACATCTTGCTCTTTTTCTATTAATGCCTCTCTCTTGCTTCAAGTCTGATTTATCCTTGTCTCTTTTCCCAAGACTTTACTTTTTCCTCCCTGGCACAACAAGACTCATATGCATTTCAAAAGGTACAGGAGGCTCCTTGTACCAAGCTGAAGAATCGAGCAAAGCAGCAGGGTGAATATTAAAACACTCTTCTGTAGACTGAGACTGGAAGCCAGTTCTCATTTAGACAGCGGGAATGTCAGACAATTACATGGCACTGAGTAAACCTCACTCCCCCATTCATCTGCAGACGGTGCTAAAATGTTTTGCTCTGCATTGTTATAGGGGGAACAAAACAGCAGGGATTGTAGGGTTATTGTTGGCTATTGCTGTCTCTTTACTTGAAATGGTGCCTGACTGTTATGTTTGTTGAGCATGCAAATTGAAGATGTTGTCTAAAAAATGATAAAACAACCTCCCCTGTCTTTGCAGGATGAACTGGACCTTACGGATAAGAACAGGGAGGCCATGTTTGCTCTGCCAGACGAAAAGAAATGGCAGATCTACTGCAGCAAGAAGAAGGTGAGTTGATTCTGTTGCACTTGATCATTCATCACTTCCAATCTCTGATTTGCTCTGGGTTGGCTGGCTGACCGATCCCACATTAAAGTGTCAGCAGCCGCTCCGTTGACCCCCCTCTAACCCCCCACCGACTCTTTCCGGCCTCCAGTTTCTGCCTTGATGTAAACATGTGCATATACACTGCCATGTCAGCTACGTGTGGTCAAATATTTTCTGCAGGCTGTAGTTTATGCATATGAAGTACCCAGATGCACCCTGGAACCTCTTTTATGGCCCTTGATAGCCAAATCTGCCTCCCTACGTTGGAGCAAACAACTTCTTTGTGAACTGTCAACATACCATGGGAGTACTGGAACATTTCGGTTAGTCCTCTGTTTCACCCCTCTCCCCCTCGCCAAAACATCTCTTGTTCATTTCTTACATTGTAGTGTGTCTCTCCACAAAAACTGCGGTCTCACTTTGTGGTCAGATATCTACCAGGAAATGACATTGTGCTTGAATTCCACTCCCTCGCCCTCTTTTACTCGGAGCAAATTGAATAAATGGTGAGAAACCCTCCCTTGTGTCTCTTTGCTAATTTGTTTGTTGGCAGACTGTTAAGTGTTGGAAACAAGTAGAGGATCAGCCCTCCTCCCCTTCACTTTTCAATGTGATGTGCTCTAACAAGGAGTCAGCACACACCTGTGTTTGTGTGTGTGTGTGCGTGTGCGTGTACACCTGCATGTGTAAAACTTTGGATTTTTATTGAGGTTTGTATTGAGTTACTAGGAAGAAGAAGAACAGTGGAATTGTGGCGTGTTTAGAGGGATGTCAAGGCGAGGATGGAAGCTGGAGCACCACAACAGTTTATAATGAAATGGAATACATTTAAAAAAACACAAGAGGAAAGGTATAATCTTTCTTTTAATATATTATGATAAGCAGGAGAGCTGCAGTGTGCTGTGCCCTTTGATACACACAGTTTTGAAGGGGATTGAGTTGTTGGCAGAATGTGCATTTGCACATGTGAATCCACATAAAAGGCATAAGTTCAGTAATACTTACAATATCGGTTATTGAAAATCTCACTGAAGCAGCCGCAGATGTTTATGAGTACGCTTTGTACTGTAGTAGTGGAAACAAAAATTTGGCAGCAACCTGGGCACATTGGAACTGAAACGGTTTGCAGTGTGCGCCTAAGCCGGGTTCAGAGGTAGGATATATTAGTTTGTCGTTCCTCCCCCATCTCTCCCAGTCAGAAATCATTTCCTCTGTGAGGCAAATGTAAAAAAAAATCAGCCGTTTGTGGAGGCCAGGAAATGGAGAGCAAAACCGGAGTAAGAGTGCACAGCGGAAAGCCGGAGGAAAAACCAAACAAACCCCCTTATTCATGGATAGAGGCGGTGTAATTGAGAATGAGGGGGAAAAACAACTGACCTTCAATATCTGATAATAACCTGCATGTCTGTGTGTAAATATGCAGGCAGGAAGGCAGCAGTATTGTCCTCACGTGCACCCTCAAACACACAAACAAGTGTATATGTATGAAAAACAGCCCTGTGTTTCTGAGTATTACAACATGACAGTGGCTGCAATAGAGAGCAGAGGACAGCAGAACTTCCCTCCTGTCGACGACAAACACTGGTTCCCTTGTTTCCTTCAATCGAGCGACGGCTCCAGTTGTTGCGGTTAGATAACACTTGGACGGAGCCTCAGAGTGCATGTGCACAGAGGAAGATCATTTTTTTAGTTGGAGAAAATCTCCTTTTTCTTGTTATAAAATGTTTGGTTAATGAGATGTTAGATAGAAATGCACATTAAACATGTCTGTGATCCCCAAAACCAGAATTAACCGCCTGCAGAACATATGAGTAAAAGAAAATGATGTTACACCCGAGACATTAACTTAAATTCAGCTACACAGTGGGTCTCTTGCAGTGTCTGGGTAACGGCAGTCAGCAGTGATGACTAACTCCTAAATTGTCCTCACGCTGAGGCCTTTACATAAACCAACTGTATCTGCACTTCAGAGCTCAGCCACTGTCAGGATGACGGGTGTGTGTTTGTCTCTGTGTGAGAGAGACTCGTGAGAGTCAAATGATGGTTGTATACAGTTTTAGTATACAGTTGATCCAGAGATGACACGGGGTAAATCTTTGTATATTGCATTCCTGCCTGTTGGTGAGGATGCTGTGGCGTGTCTGTGTGTGTGTGTGTGTGTGTGTGTGTGTGTGTGTGTGTGTGTGTGTGTGTGTGCATACTTGTTTTTGCAAGCATGACTTGCATCCAGCAGCCCCCAGGTAGAGAACATGATGTAACATTTAATGGCTCCTGATAATCGTAAGTGCTGGGAGCCAAACAGCATCTCCTGACTCCAATTAGTTGCGCTGTAGTTTTACACACACGCACTGGGCTGTTCAACCCATAATCACACAATAGGGTCTCTTATCTGTGTCAAAACGCTAAGAAAACTTGCGCAGATCCATTACCAACCTAGAAGTTTTTAGAAAAACCATCACTTTCCCTACCTCGAGTCATCCAACCCCACAGTTTATTCATGTTAGAATAAATAAATTCCTTAAATAGCATCATATTCTCTATGGACAATGTTCTGTGCTTTTCTACCCACACTGGTCCTCTAAGCCTTTAACACTGCTTCGTATGGAAGCGGCGAGCTTCTTCCAAAATGCAATATTGTATCCATTTCCTGCCAGGCTACGTGACATTTTTCATCCTAGCTTTCATAGATAAATATTCTCGGGAGAGAGATTGTCAGGAATGTGCCACAGCCCCTCACTGTTGTACTGTTTAAAGATAAAAACTGGAGCAGAGAACATGGAGAAAACCTTAACAACTAGTGCGTCCCATTATCTGGCAGATTATTATATGACAACAGAGTCACTGTGGTGAAATACTGTATATGAATGTTTTTTTTTTTGACATGCAAATGAACAGATTCATTTCTGTCCGCAAAGTGTTTGTTGTCCTGTCCTTTTTCTAAAGAAGTGGTCTTTGAATATAGTGTATTTTATTCAGTACTGTGCTACTTGCCAATGCTGTCATGGTTTAGAACAGCCAGGGTCTCCCCGGGCCCCTCTGATCACATGGGAACAGAGTGTGAGAAGCCTGATGAGTGTTCTGATTGCCAGAGAAACTGGAGACCTCGTGCAAACATGTTAGAATTCACCAAGAGCCAACGTATAGATTCAGGCCTGTCTGAGCTCAGATCAGTTGGAATGCATTTGATTGTGCCTCATCTCTGTTGTGCAGCACATGCTAATGTGAACACTGTTGAGCACATGTTGGGGTCAGCAGCATTCATTATTTCTGTATACCTCTTCGACATGTTCCTACTTATTGAAACCATGACAATACAGTATGTTCTCCAAACTCTGCGCGGTGCTTTGAAACGTACCTTGTGTGCAGATCCCTAACATCTGCGAGCTCAATTATCGGTGTCAGCGAATCCTTTCAGGTGGTTTGAAATCTTCAAGGCAGCTTGTTGCATGACAGCAGGGGAGCTGAAATATGTTATTTCATCCTCACTCTCAACAGGTGCCCCCTGCAAATGCAATCGCCTGCCAAAAGCAGGGGGAAATATTCTTGAAGTCTGGGTTCAGTCCGGTATTTTTCTCTTTGCACAAGCAATATATCCCTCAATCATACTCAATGTCGCTAGAAATGAGGAATGTACTGTGCATTTTAAGTGTGTAATTGCTGAAATAGAATTACGGGCTTGACCGTAAATTGTCGTGCACATGACTGGAATGTTTTTATCCAGAAGACCACAAGTGACAGAGCGCCCGAGTCGAATGTATTTCACTCAAGTCAAAAATGTTCGATCAAATGAGCAGCAAGAAGAAAGACAAACTCATTTTAAAGGTTAATAAAGACCAAATTAATTCCATTAAGTGTGTAGAATAATATGAGTCATCGTCATTTTTTCATTTGTTTAAAACAAGATCAGAATTGCATTAAATGTAGCATTGGACTCGACATGTTTGCGAGTGTGTGTCAGTGGCTGTAATTTGGCTGGAGGACCAGCAGTAGTTAAGTTGTTAATCTCAGCGTCGGGATCTGTCTGGCATGAGTTTGTCAGCACTACAGTTTACAGTGGGCTCCTTTTTTTTCTCCGCTTTAGATTAGCTCTTTACTTTACTTTACTTTGCTTGGCAGACGCTTTTATCCAAAGCGACTTACAAGGAGCTAGTGCTGGGTGTCTGGCTCAGGGACACACCTGGTAGGGGATGGATTAGGAGTCAGATGGGGTTCAAACCCACAACCTTCTGCATTCCAGTCTGACGCTTAACCCATTGAGCTAACAGGCCACAAATGCTGCAACCGTACGTCATTGCAAAGATCCACACTGCCTAACTCCACAAGTGGGACTGTTGGGTTTTTCACAATATTCTGTATATATTTATATTCTGTAAGGTCCTAAACCTCACAGTGTAAAGTGCTGATGGCCTTTGGTTGGTTTTTAGAGGAGCTTATTGAGTGTGTATATTCCATAAATGTATGAAATTCATGGAAATGGTGAAAATGATGAGGATTTTATGTCTGAGGACAAACAGTTAACCCTCTACAGCACAGTTTTTTCAAGCCCCATTCCTAGCAGTTTTGAACTTAAACAATACCAACCACTCAGAGTGTTTTATAAAGTATCAAATATTAGTCCAATAAGGTTTGGCAGTCACTATCAAGGACGATTTGAAGGTGGGACATCCTTTTCTGACACATGGTCACAGGACCACATGGTGTGAGAAGAAGGCAAGAATATTTGCCCTAGTATTGGTATTTAAAATGACATAAACTGCAAATAAAAATATATTTATTGTGTATAAAGTTGTAGAGAAGGTTTCTGTCAGGTTTTATGAAATATTTTTTATTTAACATTTTCAGAAATTCAGTTTTTCTTTTCGTTGCCTCAGGGCAACGTTGTGCAGTAAGGGGTACTTTTGAGGGAGGTTTTGCTCATAGTGTATTTGAATGTATCCATATATTATTTTATGTGTTTGTGCATAAAAATAGCTGTAAATGCTATAGTAATTATATTCCTATTGAATTTTACTTACTTAACACATTTTGACAAAAAAAATTCCAAATCAGGATGTCCGCTTGGACAATACATCACACTGGCCAACAGTGTGTGACAACAAGGGAAGACGGATTCCTGAGTGCACAGGAACACCAAAAGTCATGTGCATGAAGTGTAGTCTGCACCTTTGTATCACAGCACAAAAGAACTGTTTCACACAGTGACAGAAATGTCTCACAACATAAGAAACGAAATAACATGATACTGGACAATACAAACCTAAACCTGTATAAACTCATATATGTAAATATGTAAAAGTGTTTTTAAATATTTGTTTTATAATTTGTTAACATTTTTGAAAGATGTTCTGATGTTTTTATTGCTCTTTAACATTTGTCTTATGATCTATGAATTCATAATTTTCTCTGTTGTTTTGTACCATTGTTGCACAACGTTGCCCCTAGGCAACAAAAAAATATCTTGGAGTGGGGGGGTCTGAAATGAAAAAAAAATGTTTTGGCAATTATATGCCCCAAACTGAATCAGAATATCATGTTGAAAATTTTTCAGCATGTACCACCAACATGCGTGCAGTAGAGGGTTAACTTTAAATTGATGCTATTACAAATGTTTTTACTCCAGAACTCCAGAAATGAGTGGAACAAAATAATTGGTAATAATTTGGCAAATTGATAAAAGACTACAACACCAAAATTGACTTCTAAACAAATTATGTTTTGCAAACTACAGCAGCAGTACGACAGTGTCAGCTTGAACTATCTGTCCATGTATGTCAATAAACAAAAAGAAACACTGTGGCAGGGGAGTCCACTGCTGACACAGAAACATAAAAAAGCCAGACTGGAGTTTGCCAAAAAATCTGCACACTAGGAGGCACAATGTATGGCCTGGTGTGAGAAAGCTGCGTTTACGTCAGAGGTTGTGCGTGCTCCAGCAGAACAATGACATCAATCTTACCTCTCCAGGTTTTAGCATCCGGAAATGATTCAAGACAAAGTGCTGGAGAGTTCTGAAGTGGAGAAAACTTAAAATTGGTGTGTGGAGAAGGAACCCTTTCAAATCTGAAAGACTAAAAAAGGGCAGCAAAAGATTCCAGTTGAGAGGTGTAAAAACCCTGTTGATAGATGTATGAAGTGGCTTATTGATGTTGTTTCCAAAGGGTGTGCAACCAAATGTTACGCTGCCAATAGTTTTGAATGCCCCACTTCTATGTGAAGTTATGTAAAATGTTTTTTTTTTGTGCTGATCCAATGTACATAAAGGGAATAAACATGTGTATACTAAAGCATTTCTAATCGCAGCAATTCTCTGGGAGAAATTGTGCATTTTCTGGAGAAATTCCAGGGGTACCAATAATTTCAGCCACAACTGTAATTTATACATGGTTTTGGAAAAGGCTTTTATCAGGTACATATAGGCTCTATTAAAGTTTCAACAGTTAGCTTAACTGCTCTTAGCACAGAGTGATCACAAAGAGTGAAATGCCACTTGACAAGCGTTCAAGGGCAAATTCTCTTACTTGCATATCACAGAAACACATACACCAAAGAGCAACAGTCGATATGCTCAGTTTGCCAAGAATTCCTTATTTTTATGTTTAGGTTTTAATGATTACTACATGACCTACATCATCATTTTTGTTCTGTGGTATAAAACATTTTCTTTTCCACCAGATGGCACCAAAGGCTGAAACTTGTCATGTGTCAAAATATTGTTCTCACTTTCTTTCTGCTGTTCGGGACATTAAAAAACTCTATTTTTCTGTACAACATCCTGCAAGCTTCACTGTTTGACTCATAATTTGAGAGGTCAGCCATTGCAAAGTGTTAACAAGTGTGGCAGTGCGCTATTTTTACGTCAATTGTTTTATCCTTTGAATGCAACAATAATAGCAGCAACCCACATCCTTTGCTCTCATCTAATCTCTTTTAGGGGATATTGCTGATCTACTTCCTGCCAAATACCATTTTCTAAATCAAACCAATAGGTGTTAGTGACGTTGGCTGGTTGTCTTTAATACAAAAATGTGATTACATCACTGGAGGAGTACAGTAACAGAATGACACATGTAGCAGCCATGCAGTCAATGTGTTTAAACCAAAGATGCTGTGTCACATGAGGGTGATGAAACTGGGAGAGGTCTAAAGAGCAAAATGTTAGAGGGCTAGAAAGGACTGGAAGTTCTCCTCTGTGTGCTTATTTACATTCCACACGCCGTGTGTTGCTCTAAAAGGAAATAATTACAAGTCTCTTTGATAAAATGCCTCTAATGCTACATAGAAATGCATTTCCAAGGTTCCACCACACCACAAAAACTGCATTCAGGGGCAAAATCTCCAGTATGTGTGTTTGTGTGTGGTGTCTTGACCCATAGTTTAACTACCTCGGCTCTGGATGTCTATAGGGACGCTTTTCCGTTTTCCCACACTATCACAGAGGCCTGAGCCAACTATAAAACACGCACGCACACACACCCACACTTTAACCCCAAGAAGTGAAAACACACCCACATAAAGTTTTGACACCCTTCTGTGACTTCACAAAAGTAAACACATGGGAAGACTTTCCACAAAAATACATGTAGCGGGCGCATACGCTCCTGTGCAGCATACTCCGTTAAAAGTCGTGGTGCTGAAAAGTCGTGGAGTCTCACCATGTTTGCAGACCAGAGAGGTCACATTTTTCGAGACACTGTCATTGAAGAAAAACAGTACTCCTTACAAAAGCATCCAAGATATTTAACCTTTTCTCTGTGTAAGCAGACATCTCACTAAACAAGAGTGCATCTCGGTACACACACACACACACACACACTAATCTATGGCTAAGCCTCAACACCCAGCTGAGTGAGAAAGTGGTCGGCTCGGCACATTCCTTTGTAGTGGCACAACACAGGCTGAGAGAACATAAGGGCGACAGACACAAGGTTAAGTGAGTGTGACACACGGAGGGCAAGCACTGTGCGATACGATACTGGGATACGTGGCAATATTTCAAATCAAATCCATCAACTGAATCTGTATCATATAAGTACCCTTAATTTATAGATTTTATAGATCTATATCTTTATAGTTTCCTAAATGTAAATTATTATTTGATGTTGGCACCTTGGTTAAATTGCGTGACATACTGGGCTGAGATGTTTTTGCTTATGAAGGCCACCTCACTATGAAAATCTCATTTGACGAACAGGAATTGATCAACACTAGGCTTGCCTTGGATCAGGCTCCCCAAAACAGGTTGTAGTTGCTCAGCTAGTTACAGGATCATGGCCTGGGGTAGCCTGTATCTACCCCAGGTCATAGGCTCGGCAAGTTCAAAAGGTTCGACAAAATTGAATACATTCATTTCGGAGATTTTTGGCAAAGTAATGGTTAATCTGAGTCAGCCATATTACTAACATGTAAACGTGGATTAACATGTAGATGCTCATATAATCTACATTTTAAAAACTGATTTAAGCAGCAGCATGGACACTGTAACTATTATTTTCCAACAGCTCAATCTGTGACTGTCATTTACTCATTACTTTTTCATTCCTATCTGGTGTCGCACGCAGACATACACTGGATATGACTGATAACCCCATCAAAGAACAAAATTGTTTTTGTACTGAAGCAGTTACCTGGAAAGCCAATTAACTCGACCCCTCCTCACACCACGGACTAGCATGGATGGATGTCTGAGAACCTGATGTTTTACCCTAAATAGCACCTTTGTAACAAGCACTTATCTGTAACATCAGGATGTGGATGTGTTTGCAATGACTAGTCTTTGAACATTTTTACAAGCATTGATATTTAACCAGCAAAGAGCTAGAGAGAACATGGAATCAACAGAGCAAACAGGAATTCTAGTTTAACAAGTGTTTCCATGCATTACTATTTTATTTTTTTATCATATTGTTTGGGACAATCCAATATTTGCTAACCTAAAATAACCCCGTCCCAAAGCTGGACACTATCCTTCAGCACAGTAATTAAATTTGATGCAGAAAATAATTTGAAGTTTTCAATTACCATTAGTTAATTCTGATGTGGAGCAATCACACAGATGGTTTTGAGCTAGTGTCAACTGTTTTTCCCTATAGCTGCAGAGAAAGGTTTTGTTTTCTCAGATATTTCAGTAGTTGCTATTTTCCACTTACAAAGAGCAAACACAGTCCGAAGACTGACTGGGAGAAAAACACAACGACCCCTTAGACAAACACAGCGCTGAGCCTCCGCTGCTACTTTTAAATGAAAAGCAAACTGATATTTTTAATTAACTCCTCAAACTGAAAGGAAAATTTAAAGAGAACTAGAGACAAAAAGTGATATTATCACAAAAGGCAAAACAACCACACAGGAGATTGAGCAAGAAACTAATTTAAATGTTTGTGCGTGTAGCTAAAAGAGAGCAGTTCTGCAGATTTCTGGCAGTCCACCCTGAGAGGAAGTGGTGCATACAGTCAGGACTGTTGTTTGAGTAAATCAAAACCTGAGCTACAGCTACTGTAAAAAAAATGACAAGACAGATCAGACGATAACAAAACTTCCATATGATCACCATCTCATACTGAAAGTCCTATTTCAGCATAGTACTTAATTCCAAGGAATGAGTAATGAGTGAAGACAAAACATAAGCGGCTTTTAAAAGGGTGAGAAGTCAATTTTGTGGAAGTGGGCAGTGGGACGTTTAGCCTGGTTTAATATACACATCTACTGGCTGTTCTTCAGGCAGTTCAGGCTGTTCTTCAGGCAAAAAGGTTGATATTTAAGCCTATAATGTTTTAAGTTTCATCACAGCTGGAGCCTGTCCAAAGGTTTAGCTGTTGGTCCCAGTTAGCTGTTAACCACCTCGTGTTTGGTGTTAAGTGACAGTGACAGAAAACAGGAAAGAGGGCATCTAGAGGGAATAACCATGTCTCTCAGCCCCACTGATTTGTAGGGTGTATTTGAATGTGTAGGCGTGTTTGTGTGCACCTGAACAAACCACTTAGCCCGACACCAGTTTGAGTTAAATGAAAGAACACAGCAGGGCTCTAATTGACAGACTCCACAAAGGCAAACAATAAAACACTTCTGATTACAGAGACTGTTAGATCTCTATGCCAGGTGCACAATATGCGAGAAATTCACTATTAAACCTGCATGAGTAATGAAACACTTACACGCTCCGTGTTAAACCTCGCTGACACGTAATTAGAATTATTATAGGTGCGTTGATCTGAACAAACATGAACAGAGTTATTTTGCATGTTAGCAGCCAGACGCAGATCTAAAACTCTGTTACTTAATACTTACTTTTAATTTACTTTTAATAAGTACATTCATATTTTAGTGAGTTGAATGTGTAAAACTCAAGAAAAATTAGGTGCATTACACAGGTGCACAAATTATAACAAATACATATAATTAAGTTTATGTTCTAAACTACATTACGTTTATGTTCTAAACTGTCTTTTCGTTTCCTAATGCTCCCACCAGTGCCCCAGAAGCTGTATCTCACCACGGTAGATTTCCCTCTTTTTCCACTGTTAAAATCACATTTTCTCCTTCCTTCTATCGCCCTGCATTTCCCCTCCCTTAGTCTCTCTTTTCTGCTGCTGCTGCCCCGCTCCAGTCCCTCCTTCATATAATCCTGTGTTCTTTGGCTCGCTTCATTAGTTGTAGCAATAAACACGCGGGGCCACAGCAAACCTCTAGAAAACTCCTAACATGATTACAGAAGAGTCAGAAAAACTAGAAGAAGGTACAGAAAGAAACAGTGTGTGCATTGTTATGCATGTGTGCAGTACACTCAACCTGTGATCAAAGAAATGTATATGGCCACTTACTTTACAGCATATATGTATGATTTATTTGTGAATGCACGCTACTATTCATACATTTCTGAGAATTGCGTTTAATCATTTTTATTTTTTTGATTACATTATGCATGTGATTTTCACTTCAACTTTGTATTATACTGTATATGATCCAACACAAAAACAAACGTACTTATTCACTGCTGCCCAGTGTTTTCAGAGTTTCGCTGGTGACCCCTTTGCAGGAGTAGCTCAGATGGTGTATTGACAGGGGAAGTTCTGGCAACTCCCCCATTCTGAATAGGTTCATTATTAAAGCAGCTCTGCCTGGACTTAACTCATATTTAAACGACCACAAAGGGCTCATAAAAACACTTTGGCAAA
Organism: Microctenopoma stevenorrisi; assembly: GCA_032270685.1. NCBI lineage: Eukaryota > Metazoa > Chordata > Actinopteri > Anabantiformes > Anabantidae > Microctenopoma > Microctenopoma stevenorrisi. The sequence goes on along the minus strand of JAUMTR010000004.1, from coordinate 14,763,486 downwards.
GTCCGAGCCCACACTACGACTTTGTGTCTTTGTGTGGCAAAAGTATAGGAGCCACCCCATCTCCATACATGAGTAACTTTCATACTCGGCTTTGTTGCTTTTATGCGTGGACCATACGAAACGCAAACACATATGCAGTTATAATGCACACATATATCTAACTGTGCACATGGAGGGATCTCATCATCATAACAAAGGATGCACAGTCACATATACACTGATATGCTCTCACGCTAACAATACCTGGGAGAGATCATTGGAAGTTTAAGTACTTTAGAGAAGAAACTAGATGTTGACAACCTACTATTATTTGGTACCGAGTTTAATTAAATGCAGTGGTTGTGTTTTTCTTTTTCCATGTGTTCTGACTTATCATAACTTATCGACTTTTTATTCAAAGGTAGACATGTGCTGTGTATTATCTGAACTGTGACTGCAAGTTGAACAGATTTTTATGACCGTAAAACACACTTCAGTTCACTTGGAAACCAGACAACAACAAAACAATGCCGTGGCTCTCTCCTCGTTGCACTTTCGTTTTCTCTGTACTCTAACACTTTCTAGCTTTCTCTCTGCTCAGTCCATTCACACAGACACACACCCTTGTCTGTCTGTGTTTGTTTAGACACTCATTGACATAAAGCATTCCCTAACACCTCTCATTCTAGCCTCAACCAGTCCTTGAAAGTTGTGTGAATCTGTCCTAATGTCCTCACACTACTGGGAAAAATATATTTTGGTCCTCGCTGTGTAGCAAGTACAGGAACTCTCTCTCACGCACGCACGCACGCACGCACGCACGCACGCACGCACGCACGCACGCACGCACGCACGCACGCACGCACGCAC
>JAUMTR010000004.1:14738588-14762537 GCA_032270685.1 Microctenopoma stevenorrisi | reverse complement strand
TATTTGTTTTATAATTTGTTAACATTTTTGAAAGATGTTCTGATGTTTTTATTGCTCTTTAACATTTGTCTTATGATTTATGAATTCATAATTTTCTCTGTTGTTTTGTACCGTTGTTGCACAACGTTGCCCCTAGGCAACAAAAAAATATCTTGGAGTGGGGGGGTCTGAAATAAAAAAAAAAATTTGGGGGCAATATGATACCCCAAACCGAATCAGAATATCATGTTGAAAATTTTTTTAGCATGTACCACCAACATGCGTGCAGTAGAGGGTTAAGACCAGCTACAACAGACGAGCTGTTGCTCTAGCACGAATTTCCCCTGTAGCCAATAAAGTTGTTCCAGTAGTTGAATTTTCATTGAGCTCCTCTGGTTGCTGACAAACCCCAAAATGGTCTATTAGCAAAGCATTATGACGATAACTTATATTAACCAACTATGATTTCTGCTAATTATTTATGTAGCAAGTGGCTGTAAACTGTTCCGAATCAAAGATATCGTACAGTATCTTTATTGTGTGTGAAAGACTATTAGAACTTAGGAGAAAATAATGTTCTGAAACTTGGACCTCATTGTCTTATAAAACCCTTGATTGTGAACATCTTTAAATACACCAGCGTGGACTGTGACCCGTCTGTGGTGGATTTGAAGCCATATCTTTGGGCAAACAGTGCGTCCCTCACAACAACTCTATGGTCAGTGTGATACATTGTGGTTGTTTTGGAGAGTATGTGCCAGACCAGAAGCGATGGCAGGATAGGTGCGCCTGGCCCAAAGGCAGTTTGACCGCCCACCTGCATGTTAACAGAAGAAACGAGAACTGAAGACAAATGATCTGCTCGACACCTTGGAGATGTGTATGTTTGTGTGTAGCCCTGCCTTTCCTGCCATAGTAATACATAAATAATAGAATAAATGTACCAATTATTTTTTAGTTACAGCTCATATTTGGGACTAATAAGTTCAAGTAACAGCAAACTTGCTCTAGGCTTTATCTTGCAGAATTTTTCAGAAACTCCAGCTGTCACTGATGTGCACAGTACTGCTCCGCCAGTGCTTTAAGCTTGGGCTAAACAAGACCAGATGTGAATGAGGAACATGGTCTCTGGATTCCCCTGTGCCTTGGTTGCGCGTGGCATTATGCTTCTTTGGATTGGCCTGTGCAAGTTGATCTCAGGCAGAGCTGTTTGAAAACTATTGCAGAGTGCCCTTCGCTCCTCAAGGCAGTTCTTTCTTTCTCTTTTCTTTCTATTTCTCCATGTAATAAAAGCTAAGACAAGTGAGTAGAGATGAGATGCTGTGACCCAGTTATTATAGACAGGGCTGCCTGATCTGTTTAGCGTTGGTTCCTGAGCTACGTTAAAATGTGGAACCATGAATGTAGAAAAGTGAAAGGGTGTGAAAATAGTATTGTTTGTTTAGAAATGTTGTGAAACACTATAATCCAAAGCCACATAGAGCCGGTAGAGGTTGCAGTGTTCATTGCAACCCACAACTGTCTTGCGTACTTTAAACAGTGAGATTTCGAGCCCGAATTATTTGAAAACCAGAGACTGTAATAACTGTAATATGACTCAGTGTAATAACACATTAATGTGATCAGTGTGAAGTACGGTAACTTCTTTAATAAAGTCTTACCTTACCGTATCTTATCTTATCTTTAGCTCTACCTGGCAGAACAGAAATGTTTGCTCTCACAACACAAAACCACAGTGTGTCACGCAAACGTCTGATTGGTCACTCAAATGGCTTTCAGTGTGCACTAATTCTTAGTAAAGTGTGTGTGTTTGACTGTGCATGTTTGTGTGTCCATGAACAGGAGCAGGAGGACCCCAACAAGCTGGCCACCAGCTGGCCCGACTACTACATCGACCGCATCAACTCCATGGCTGCTGTAAGTGAGACTGTCGCTGTCTGTTCATTCCTCTCCTGCAATCCCCCGGATACTGTGCATTCCAGCCTTAATTGTACTGTAAAGTAGATCCCACTTACACTACCACTCCTAAGAGGTCACTGTTCACTCAGTCATACTTCTTTAGACTTCCCTCTTGGCTCCCCTTTTATCATCTCCCTGCTGACTGCTTGTTCTGTTCGCATGACCACATTCCTTCACCGTTGACCCCGGCATCCGCACACACTAAGATGACAAGCGGGCCGTTTAGACACTCTGCAGTTCAGTCAGTGGGAATGATTGTCAAAGACACGGAGCAACGCCAGCATGACAATATTCATTATTTGTAGCCAGTGTGACTGCCAGTAAAAACAGCATGATACCATCTCAGTGCTGCCTTCTTCTGTGGTCCTCAGATCATTTTATGCAATTGCTGCTGTTATTTTGTTCATTAACCACTGACCAGTGACCTCTGACCCCGAGTCCTTTCGGTGGATGACACGTCGGCTTCCAAATGTTTGGAGATCATAAAATGCAACATTTTAAGAGGGGCTCTCAAAGTATGACATGCAAACAGGAACCTTAGACACAAGCAAGTTTTTAGTGAGAGACAGTAGCTCTGCTACACTAAACCTCTTATATCAGCACTGGACTTAAAAGTGACATCGTTGTAGGTAGATTTTGCTTAGTTTTTTGCTCATGTAGCCAAAGAGACCAACACTTAATACATTTGCCCCACAGAGAGTCTTTCCAGGCCACAGATCTGATAAACCGTTCAAACACACGAGCCAAAAGACATAATAGCATTTAATGCGTGTTTATTGCCGTCCTGTTTGTTTTTCTGGCATGCATGCCTGTATGGCAACAATCCGTGCTAAAGGTTTCAAATTTTACAGCTGTTTGTTTTCCTGGCTCTGCTCATGGGTGCAAGCATGAGCTACTGAACGGTGCACCGGTAGCCTACCTGAGCTCAGAGACCGTTTTTCTGCTGCTAAGGATGCTCCCGCACACAAACACACACACACACACACACACGCAATAGTTTAAGTGTAAGTCAAGAGAAATGGTTGATTTGTGAGTTGCCAAGGAAAGAGCAGTAGTTGGATATCAGACATGCTCTAAGAGTTACGTTTAAGTCTCCTTTTTTATTTCAACCATGTCTGTATTTACAGGAAAACACAGTCAGTGCAAATCATTTATAGATGTTTTACTGTTTGTTAAGTTTTAATATATTCAGGTTTTCCATTTTATATTAACCTCAGTAAATCTAATTGCACTAATAGATAAAAACACTTTTTCACGTTGCAACCAGGTGTTTACAGTTTTATGACCCTGTGGTAGATTCATTGACTTACTGAGAAAGAGATTTTTGCATTCACCTACTTGCACAAGCAGTCTCTTGTTGGAGCCCCACTTTAGCATCAGCTACCTTATTCTCCATGACTCCAACTAATTTCCTTCCCTTCCTGGTCGGTCTTAATTTTCTTCACCACAGCGCTCCAGACAGCTTCTTGACAAGAAAGCGTTTTTAAAACTTGGATGTGCTCTGCGCATCCATGACATCATGTCTTGGCTCTCAGGCGCGCTCACCAGGGACGCCCCTTCAACAGTAGCTGAGTTATTGGATGAGCTCATTTTTTTGCTTAGCTGCCCAAAGAGATTACTGTACAGCTACCACGTTGATGCATCAGTGTTCCTTCATAAAACCATGTCAGAGCCCAGAGGCTGTTCGCGGGCTGCAGAATGGTTACTCGGCTCGGCTGTGTCCGCGCTTGTGAGTAGAACTTGAGGAGGAGATCCAACATAGATGCAAAGGGAAGTGCTACAGAGATGCTTATACTTCTCTGTAACAAAATTAGGACTGCAGCGCAGAAATCTGTAAATGTCTGGTAAATGTTGCTGCTCTAACTGTTTTTTCTTGATTAAGAGATCTTTTAATACAGGACATTTGTAATGGTTCAAGTAGGCCCTTAAAAAACACATTAGGGGCCATAGGGATGAACACTGAAGTTGGCATCAGTTTGGTTCCATCGAGTAAAAAACAGTGGGGCCAGTGGAAACCAATCCAACCGAAGGGACAGCACAGTGTAGCCTTCTATCATCTAGTTAGATTTTGTGCCTCTGTCTGACTTGGCATGACTGTTTAAATTCAAATAATGATGTTTGCCTTCATTTGTATTGAACAAATACCTTTGACGTCAGTGACACACGTGTTCCAAATTAAGGTTTTGATGAGCTGTTCTCATCACCCACTAGCTTTGGGGCATAGTTTTGTCTCTGGGGGGCACTTCCTCTAATAAGGGTTTAGGGTAGGACCTTCTGCTGGTTTACCAGCTGGCTATAATCGTATCCTCATGTGCATGTTGGCCACAGGTTAGAATGAGTTTACAAATATCAGATGTAGGAACCGTTTGGCCAGACGCATCGACTGGCTCACGGCACAACCAAATCATTTCTTCTCCTGAACATTTGTTGTGCCCAATTTCCCATTTACTATGAACATATTCAGTCAGAGCAACAGGGAGCCCGAGCCTCTGCTTCTTGGCTCTGAATTTCCAAACCATCTGGACTTGAAGCTAAGTCAACACGATAGATGTTTTGACTGCACTCTTTCTAGATTAAACACTCTTGCGCACTGGACTGACCAGAGCTGATGTTAGCTGGTCAAACATGGCTTGGCCTCAGTTCACCATGTGGGTGCTGGTTGTCCAAAAAATCTATTCTTACTGAGGAATATTTGCACCCAATCTGAACCTGTATATCTTTTCGAAAGGTTAAATGGTTGAAAGACAGGGTTACATCTAAACAAATGTTTTCAAGCGAGCGCACAGGCAGCCACTGTGACTAGTTTACTTCAGTGCTGAAACGCACTCATTGTTTGAAGCTTAGCACTTGGCAGTGTGCTGCCATGGAAAAAGCCCGGAGAGGCTGAACAGAAGCCCTATGGCCCTGACTAATGGGAGCACAGCAGCTCTTTGATGTTGCTGAGGGAAGCCTTTAAGTGATGTAGAAATGCATTAACACTACCGCTAGTTTAAGTGTTTTTTTGTGATGATTTGCCCTATTTGTTGCAGGCCTGATTGGAGCTAATTGTCTGCATGACTTATTTTGGCATGCTGAGTAGCTTCAAACAGTTCCTTAAAAAAATGCACATGATCTGTTTGATTTGTGATGTCTGAAACATTAGCCTGCTAATGAGGCGCCGCTGGGACTAATTAAAACTATCCCATTTACTTGTACAGGTTTCTGCCAAACTAAGTTGAACATTCTGTTGTTGACCCTGTAGAAACAATGAAAAGTTGATCATTTGGAGTGAAAAATTGAGAATTAGTGTCTGCTGACACCCTAGTTAACTGCATTGCCGTTCGTTTTCTGCAGATGCAGACACTGTTCGCCTTCGACGAGGAGGAAATGGAAATGCGGAACAAGGTGGTGGAAGATCTGAAGACTGCACTTCGGACTCAGCCTATGAGGTGAGTGAATCACCGTGCTTAACGCCCTGTCAGCTGCTGTATTGCTTGGCCATTTAATTCTGAGGTAAAGCAACGCATATTAAATCCCATTAATAATATAACATGCTAGAGGAAAGGTTTACTTTCACATAAGATAAGACTTTATTGATCCATCATTGGGGAAAATGTGCATTACCACAGCTCCAGCTCCACACTTTCCATGAAGTCTGGCTCTTGTCAGGGAAGAGGGGCCTGTTTGCTTCCAACTGAATGTACGTGGTCATCAGCAGCTGTTGGATCTCACCCATCACTACAAAGAAACATGTCTAACATTGGACGGCCTACTAATACAAACCTACCTCCATCCCTGCGTCAGCCTGTGGCAGTTAGTCTGGACCAAAGTGGGGGTGTTGAGTTTTCTCGAGGGAAGCTATAAAGTGACAGAAACCGGGGGCAGCCCTAGTGTCTGGGTCAAGTCTGGATCGTGTGCGTTTTTAGACTAATCATGTGTGTGCGTGGTTGTGTTTCCAAATGACTGCAACTGGGGAACATGTTGGTAAGCAGGAGCTTGTGGGGTTGAGATTAAAAGTCTAATGAGTTCAATGACTTCACAAAAGATTCAGACCCCATCACTTTTGATTGTGTTATTGTACATGGATGGACTTTCTCTAAAGTTCTTACCCCAGGCTGGATGAAGGAAACATCACAGTTTTCTGGGAAATGTTTCCTTTAGTCAAATGAAGGCGTAAAGTCTGAGCATACATTAAATCTGGTTTAGCACCTAATCCTGCTCAGACTTGTCTTTCACCCATTCCAGATGGAGACTATAAATGTGGCGAATGAGCCCCACTGTGAAAACTTTATATTTGAGTTATTTGGTCAGGAAAGAAAACAGAGTTGTGATTTCCACCGTCTTCAGTAGCAGTGTCTGGCAAGATGCAGTTTGGACAGTTCCACTGTAAATATTGTGCTTGATCACAAAATAGTTTGCTGAATTTTGACAGCATGTGGAAGGAGAGAATAACCACCTGAGTACAGTTTTAGATCAAGTCAGTATTAAAAATAGTTTTCAGGTTTTTAAGAGTTCTTAATCAACATCCACACTATCCATGTGATTCAGTAATGTAGTGGCCCCGTATTGTTCACAGGGTGAGTTATACCTCATTATCATGCAGATGTTTATGAAGCACCATCAAGCCGGAGGGAAGCAGGTTATTGTCCTACCAGTCTCCTTCTGACAAATAGGTGACTAAGGCCAGAATGGCTTTGTCCAGAGGGCATCTCAGCACCTCACTTAAGCACCCTCTTTGTGCGCCACCTCTGCGGTACCTCAATGCCTGTACGCTGTCTTTATGGCAGCGTTTTGTGAGACATGGCTTTGTCTGTCCGTGTGCAGCTTTGATTCGTGCCGGCCTTTGTGCAGCAGCCTCAGATGGTCTCTCCCCATCCCTTCCTCCTCCCTTCCCTCTGGCATTTCAGAAAGGCAGCTGTGTCTGGATTTGAAGAGGTGCCCTTGTGCCCTCAGTCTGTTGCAGGGCCACAAGACCCAAACACATGGTGGGCCATGCAGGGTGCCAGGCAGAGCGCACAGAAGCTGTGCATTGTCAACAAGTTACTCACAGTTGTCAGGTTTCACTCCCAGGCTGATTATACACCATTGAAATGTCATGTTACTGTATATAAAGTGGATCTACTCTATCTCTACATTATAACCAGTGCTGCATAAATTATTAAGAGGATTTACATACGTAGTCGAGCTGCATTCAAGTACCAAAAGCTAAAGTATTTGTAAATATGTTAATGACTAAAACGTTTATTTATGATGACTTCATACTGTTTTAAATGTAATTTTTAGAAGTTTAATCACATCGCATTGTATGGTAGTGAGGTTTTAGGATTATATGATGTTATAATATTAATCAGATTCTGAAAAACTAAACTAGTGTTATGAAATAAAAGTACGCTTTTAAAGTGCCAGTAAAGTGTAGTGAGGTTGGAGGAAGCAGAAAGAACTTATTCAAATAGCTAAAAATAGTTCTTAAGTAAATTACTTCTTAGTGTTGTTCCACAACTGATTAAACCACTTTTGTGTACAAAGAGAATTATTTCGAGAGGCAGCTGGCCAAAAGCATGTTATAGTTTTCTTCATTATTCCTTTTGATTAATATGTAGCCTGTCGGATTATAAAGTAATCCATCCTAAAACATGCAACATTCAGCCTTTACAACAGTTTTAATAGTTTCTAATCCTAACTGATTCAGTGGCCCAGGTGTCTTCCTTCAAACAGAAATGTGATTCATTATAAACAGACAGAAAAAAGGAGGCATTTCAAAAACTGGCATAATTTTTCTTTGGCTTAAATCAGCAATTGATCTTGTTTTTCTCTGCCAGCAGTTATTTCTTTGTTTATGAGCTGTCAAACTTGATCAATTGTGTGTTTTACTCCTGTGATGCTGAACGTTGACATAAGTGGACATGTGAGGGCCAATATGCAAACACACACTGCTCCAGCCAGATGTGTCGTCCAGTCAAACGTACACAGCGTGGCGCACATTTCAGTTCAGCTTCCAGTTAATATGCGCTTAAGTGGACTTCCATCAGATGTTCATGTCTGTGCTCATGAGCATGTTGCATTTGCCTTCTTAGTGTCTGTCATGCCGCTCAACTGCTGCCACTACAGGAGAAATGGAAATGAAGCCTTTCCTGGAGGTCACTAAGGCCGTGCTGGCCCAGAGTTCCCAATGTCAGTAGCACATTGCAACTTCCCTGAACAGTTCTCATGGACACTGTTTCTGCACATCTCTTCCAGCAAGAATATTGACTTGAGCGGACTAAAGCAACCCCCCGCTCTTGTGTCAATAACCCTTCTCGATGCTTCACTACCACCACATGCAAATATTATGCTTGAAAACATTTTCCCGGCAGCCCTCTCAAAGGTTCCACTTAACAGACTAACTGTTTTCACATATTACCAGATACTTTATCTGGATAGCAGAGTATGTCACCTTTGAAGAGTTTTGGATGGAGTTCTCACCCCTTGGTGCTCAGCAGTTAAGGGGAGGGGAGTGAGGGCCAGGTGGGTAGATACAGGTCGCTTTAAAGAGATAGTCTGCTAAGAGAGGTTTGTGTTGGAAAAGGCGGAGGGAAGCTCAGGGTTTTACTCTGCCCATACTTTAATCCCCATTAGATCACAGTTTTCATGTGATTACATACATCCTCTTTGATTCTGGTTAAATCCACATATGCAGTTGCATGCACGTAAAAAACTGAAACTGATTTTGAGCTACTGCTAATGAATTGTGAGTTGGGTGGAGGTGAAGAGTGTAGCTTTTAAAAACGAAGAACAAGTGGGAGGTTAGAGATGTCCATAGCTCACTTTTCGTCTCTATTTCAGATTAGCTGCTTTACACCACTACTGTTTGGCTACTTGGCAAACCCAAAGAAATCCCCGACTGAACTGATGTATGTGCCAGGCTTTGATCTGATGCAACTAACCATTGGTAATGAGTCCAGCTGTGTTACTGCAGTGCAGTTCTAAAGCTGTGGAGTAATTGATAAAGCTACAACATGCATCACAGTAGCGTGCTACTCTAATCCGTCCAGCTCCCTGCTCAACCATGCTCTGCTGTGCTCTGCAGCATACTGTATTTTAAAGTGTCTGATTTATACATACGTATGTGCGCTGCACATAGGCTGAAAGCCCCATGGAAAACATGAAGCCATGACACTCAGAATGGAAAGCCAGAGCTTATTTATTGTTGCTTGGTATTGTGATTGGGGTTACTGTAGGCCACGTGGTGTGTGGGTCTGAGGACAGCTGACCCCAACAAAAGTTCGACTTAGTAGTGCCACCTGAGAACAGCCAAACTTCTCACTATGTTCCAACCTTCTCCCTGAGATCAGGCAGGTCTTCAGCCCTTTCAGTTTCTCCACCACACTCTCTCTGCCCCCCGTCCATCCTCTCTCTAGTAACAGTCATCCAGGAATTGGGCTCTGGCTTCAGAAAGGTGATGAGATCCATTCCCTGTATGCCACGATACACTATACACAGATGTATACAGTGGCCAGGTCTTTTATTGTGACATGGATGTGTGTGTGTGTGTGTAGCACTTTTATGTGCATTGCCCTTTTTTAGACCGTATATTTCCATAGTTATATGAACGGCCCCACATCAGGTAAAATTCCAGTGCACACTATGGAGATATTGTATGAAAGTTTAGTCAACTTGGACTGATCGGCACCTCTGAGGAACCTCTGGGGCCGTTGTCCACATCGTGAACCTTTTTATAGAACAAGAAGTGTGTGTGTGTGTGTGTCTGTCTCTCTCTCTCTCTCTCTCTCTGTGTGTGTGTGTGTGTGTGTACACTTTTGTTTGGGCTTTGAGGTAAGACTGAACTCTTGACAGACAGTCTGCCATACGGGGGTCATCCACAGTTCAGGAAGGCAGAATGTTTTCGTCTGTGTAGCTAAAACCTCCAGTCTGTTGGGAAGAATTACCGAATTCAGATTTGAACATATGAATCAGAACAAATGAATTCCACACTGTCCTGCTCGTTTAGATTGTTGCCCGCCTTTGGTTGAAGGGTTTTACCAGCTTAAAGCAATGGAAAGGACACGACCATCTGTGCTTTCTAAAGATGACTCACTCACAACATGGGTAATGATTCAATAACACATAAAAGCAAATTTCAGTCTGCAGCTAACCTAACATTACCTTTTACCTTCCTCTGCCCTGGCTCACACTTTAGTTTAGTTATGTTGTATATACCATTAATTCTTTCTTTTGTGTGTGGGGCGAGTCTTGGCCGACTTCAGCTCGGCCTCAGCTCATATCGTATGCAGCAGTTGTTAGGCGCTTGCCATCTTGAACGCATCTCCAGTGGGTTTTCAAATATGCAGTGGTTGTTCCAAAAAAAAAAAAAACGGAGAAAAAAGAGCAGGCCTGCGCACGCTACTCGCCTGAGTGTGAATGTCAGTGCATAGAAGGAGACTTTGAAGTCTGAGAAACTGGGATCCATTGATTGGAGTGCTCGCTGAAGAGAAAATGATAGCAGCATGGTTGAGAAGGAGTAGTTGGAAGTCAGCTTGCTAGGTTTTGTTAACAGTACAGGGGATTAGTCACCGTTAAGCGTCCGTCACGGAGTCCAACGCGTGTTGTTTGTGTGAATTGTCCTTCCACTTCCTCTATATAACCACACGCATGTGTGTCGGGTTGTGGCACCCAGGGCGTGTTCACGCACGTGTTCAAGTTTCTGGCTAGCTGTCGGCAAACCAGCAGAGCGAAGCCTTGAATCCCGTCCACCCCTTTTGAACCCACACTCCAAGAACAACATCTCTCACTCGTTCTATACATTAATCACATGGATGTTTGGCGTAATTTCTCCTGCAGTATGGAACCTCCCTGCCTCTGAGGCGGCCCCGCACGCCACGGATGGGCCAAAGACATAAGATGAGAAACTTTACCGGTTAGATCAGTCCTTCCTCGCTCTACTTCCAGTGTCAGTGTTATATCTGAATCAAGTCAGATCCAAAATGCCGGGTTCATTTTGCACCACCGTGGCGTAAATCCTCAGACTGCAGCTAAAACAGAAAGCACACATTCTGCTGGAAGGTTGCACGGTTGTCTGTGCTTGTGTTTTTCAACATGTACATCTGCTGGAAATCTGGGATTGATGGTGTGAAAACGGGAAAACAACTGGGACAGTAATGGGAGGATTTATATTTTCTTCCTTGTTTCCTCTTCCTCTGTTTGTCTCCTTGTGCTTCGTCCTCTCCCATTTACAAGCCGTCGTTTGTTCAAAATCATTTCTGAGGCCCATCAGGAATCTAAGTATGTAGGAAGGTCATTTACAACATGGCACACACTGTGTTCACTCAGTGTTTACATGTCATTCAGAAAGTCTGCGTCTCTCCCGGACAGCGCCACGACTCACTGCTCTCTTATTAGTTCAGCTAGTGCAGAAACCTGCATAAACTCAGTGTGTGAATGTGTAAAGAAGGTGAGTAATGTGTGTGAGACGTACCAGTGTTTCGTGTCATCGTGGGGAGTACAACCTCAGCACGAGAAATAGTGGCTCGGGTTAGCTTGGGTAGAGAGGTTCTAACAAACCTACAACGAGGATTCTGGGAATTTTAGTATCAGGTGTTTGAACCATTGAAGGGGTCATCGCCACATTGGCTCTATGAAGACTGGTCCATCTCAGCAGGTATTAGGTTGTTCCATGTGAACATTTGTACCAATTATTATGGTCTTTAAAGCAGGGCCGAACAATCCGAAATTATGATCACGCTTAATTGTTCTTCTGTCTTTGACTTGTTTCTAATTTATTGTGTTCCTCTTCTTTCTTCATATTTCTTTACATTTCAGAGGTCGCTGTCAGTCGTACAGGCATTTCACTGCATATTGTACTGTGTATGATTGTGCACGTGACAAATAAAATCAGAATCTGAAATCTAATGATGTGTTCATTTTCTAATAGTCTGTTTGCAAACTTCCCATAAAAACTTCAAAGACCTGTCGTGTGGCTCTCTGCACAAATGTCATCAAACCAGAAGAATGACGCAGCCGTCTGCCAAGCAGCTATCCTCACAGGAGGACAAGAAGCCATCACACTGGTTCAACATTTCATTTCTCTAAGTCTTTGATTTATAAGCAAAGACCTGCAAATCTAATGTGGTTTTATGGATCGGATTTAAACGCACACAGGGGAAACGCAGTGATTGAGAGTTGGTGCCTTAAACCTGATGTCTCGGCGTACGTTTGTTTAAATACTTACTCCATGACATTTGCTTTATGACGGACTGCTGCAGTGTTTCGCACTTTAAATTTCATTTTCACAAGTATTATAGACTTGTATTAATTGGTCCTCGTTGTTCTTTGTCTCCATCAGGTTTGTCACGCGCTTCATTGAGCTGGATGGCCTCACCTGCCTCCTCAACTTCCTGCGCAGCATGGACTATGAGACGTCAGAGAGCCGCGTCCATACCTCCGTTATCGGCTGCATCAAGGCCCTGATGAATAACTCGCAGGGCCGTGCTCACGTCCTGGCCCATCCACAGAGTATCAACACCATCTCACAGAGCCTGCGGACGGAGAACCTCAAGACAAAAGTAGCGGTGCTGGAGATTCTGGGGGCGGTGTGCCTGGTGCCTGACGGACACAAGAAGGTGCTGCAGGCAATGGCACACTACCAGAAATACGCCGCTGAGAGGACTCGCTTCCAGGTGAGGGAGACTGGAGTAACGTTAATAGATAAAAACAGCTGTGGGTCATGTCTGACACTTACAGCCGTTTCTGGAGATATAGTGCTGAGTAGTAATACTGGAAAGGGCAGAAAAAGAAAAATTTCAGAATAATGCTCTAATAAATCAGGCTGCGGACATTTTGATCAGTGGGAGACTCGTGCCGCGGTGCCTCCGAGCGTCGGCCTCAGGTTAAGTCAACACGCAGGCCATATTAAAGGCAGGTGAGGAATGCCGGAGTCATGGAGGTCAGGGTATGAGTTGTGAGGTAGTGACTAGCAGGACTGAGTCAACAAGCCACATCGCACCCGCACACCCCCCCCAGGGGCATGTGGTCAGTCATGCCACCTTGGACCAAGCTAACTCTGAAGGTGCAGAGAACTTCTGAGGCCTTTTTAATGTTGGCTTGAGTTATGATTAATCTGATGGATGTAGGAGGTAAGTGTAGGAGATGGGGTGCGAGACATGAGAGTTTGTTAATCCTATTCTCCCTCATGTTGTCACAGCAGTTCAGGTTTGATAAATCCAGATGTGACGTGTTCCTTTGTCACCAACACTGTTATCATCTGACAATTTTATATTAATAATGAAAACTTTATTGATCGCTTTGGGGAAACTGTTCATTTAGGCATTATGCTGTAGAGCAAACACACCGACTAAGTCTTCCATGTGATTTGACCGTCTAGACACTGCTGAATGAGCTGGACAGGAGTACGGGTCGCTACAGAGACGAGGTCAACTTGAAGACAGCCATCATGTCCTTCATCAACGCTGTGCTCAATGCTGGAGCGGGGGAGGTCAGCACAACACCCATACAACACGTCTTTTCTAAATCTAAGTCACAGCCGCTGTATCACTCTGTTATATTGGTAACTCTTTTGTTTCCAGGACAACCTGGAGTTCCGCCTCCACCTAAGGTATGAGTTCCTGATGTTAGGCATCCAGCCGGTCATCGACAAACTTCGGGAGCATGATAACGCCACTCTGGATAGGTGAGACAATCAGTCAACATATTATCACCCCCTCCATAAATGTTCTTTCGTTTTGATCCTTGAACTTTTAAACCAGCAAACTCCAAACAGAAGCGATGCAATATGAACTTCACCAGTTCAGAATGATTAAACGCAGTTAAACAAAAAAAGAAACTAAGGTCATAATGCTCTGTTTTTCAGGCTCTCAAAGGGTGCCTTAAACACAGCATTTGGCTCAAATGAAAGTAGTTTAATGCCTCTGTGTCTCTCCCCAGGCATTTGGACTTCTTTGAGATGGTGCGGAATGAGGATGACTCAGAGCTGGCCAAAAGATTTGACATGGTGAGTCACAGTCAAACCGTGATATCAAAGACTGCACTGCTCTACTACTGCCTGTGTGCTTTAACGTGTCAGACTTTACATCCATCTTTTTTTGTTGTAAATAGCCCCACGTAGACACAAAGAGTGCTGGTGCCATGTTTGAGCTGGTCAAGAAGAAGCTGAGCCACACAGATTCGTACCCCCACCTCCTCTCCATCCTTCAACATTGCCTGCAGATGCCCTGTGAGTAGCTGCAGCTGTGGAGTCTACTGTGCATTATAGTCCAACTTTTGAGATTACCTTACTATTGCTGTCTTTGACTCTCAAATCTAGACAAGCGCGGCGGTGGCAGCCTGCAGCACTGGCAGCTCTTAGACAGGATCCTTCAGCAGATAGTCCTTCAAGACGACAAGGGCGAGGACCCTGACGCCGCCCCTCTCGACAACTTCAACGTTAAAAACATCATTCGAATGTAAGCGAGCCGACACCACCCTTTACACAGCAGGGTTCATACCACATACTTTCTATTCTGATGCATTTTCATGGATCAGTCAGTGTCACAGGCTTTCACAGCATTTCCTGCACTACTGTCTGATCCAGCAAACATTATGAGACACACTTAGTGAGTGCATTTACACTGATTGCACTGATTCCTTTATGCATTTTTAAAAGCCCCTCCTTATCATCTTAGTGTGCACACACACTCTCATATCTGGAAAAATCTTGTGGTTTAATGCATCCAATCAGCAGCACTTCTCAGATCAAAGACAAGTCTGTTATAAGGGGCAGAGAATCATGAGATATATCATAAGGAAACGTTTCCCGTAAAGCAGTAATCTCATCTGTAGTGAGACTTTAGCACTCTCAGGCTGCTGTTTTCTCATGTTTGGCTACTGTTGCCAGTGATGGATAGTGGGGAATGTGATTGCATAGGAAGGTGAGGCGAAGTGAAAGTGGCAGCAGGGGTTCCGAGGCAGAAATGGAGGATGCCACGCTCCAAGTGTGAATTGGCATGAAAGAGGAAGACGAGGATCAAAAGGAAATAGCTGTAATCGCATTAAGCTGCGCAGGCCGGCCAAGTCAGCCGTGTTTAGGTGCGGCGAAGCGGTCACTTGGATTCATGTAGGAGATAACAGGGAGAAGTAAGCATGTTCTAAAGAAAAGATGTAGATGTTATGTTGTTCCTATGGGCATTAAACTTTGGACTTTCAGTTGTGATTAGTCCAAAGCAGACGACGTGACCTGGAGCGCTGTCCGTACGCTACATTACATTATTCGGCTTGTGTTTCTCCCACCACTTCAGCACAGTCTCCTCCCGCGACGTGCCATCGATCTTCTCCGTCACCGTCTTCCCTCTCCTCCTCGCGGCTCGGTTTAGCTAATCCTAAACCAAGCTCTGGTTTGGTGATGAATGTGTTTTAGTCACGGCAGTGAAAACAATTGTTAAAACAACTTGGAGACGAAGTCGTTTATCATCTCCAGTCACCATGACGACACATGTGCCTGACCCAACATTAACACTCGCAGCTATGTGAAGGTATAATCCACAGGGTGTTGCTTGAGCTGTAGTTAGGGCTGACTCTGTAAGCACGTTCAGTCAGTGCACAGCGCGTAGAACACCTAAATCTGATATTATGACTAGTTTGCTGATGGATTTTCCTCATGCAAATTGGTCCCACACATTTAAGAGTGAATCATGCCACAGTGTAGTTACTTTGTCTTTACTGCCAGCCGTACCGAAGGGTGATGCTTTTTACTCGATGTTTATACTCTTCTCTATTCCCACAACTCCAGCCATGGCTACCAGAGATGCTCGAGGTTTCACTTTCCAGTCTTTTCAATTCATTCAAACTAATTCCTCAAAACATGCCATTTAATGATCCAGCATCAAAAACAACTCATTTCTCACTGTTATAATTCATCTTTACATTGAATCATCAGCATAATCCTGTTTAACTTCCCGCCTCTTCACTTGTTGGCCTGAGTGCCAGAATTCATGACTCTTCATTGTATTTGCAGCAAGTTTTATTTCTGCACTAATGTCGTACAACAATATGCAGCTTAACAGAGCAATCTGCCTCAACCCAGTCAGCCCTGGTAACGAGTCAGACAGAATTACTGTCAGTGAATTTGGTTGACTGGGTTATTTTGTGCAAGCCTTTTATTTTAGTGCTTTGCTTCGGTTTTCTTTGCTTGTTTCTGCGTTGGCTCTCACTCTTGTCTGCCTGCTTTCCAGGCTGGTGAATGAGAATGAGGTGAAACAGTGGCGAGACCAGGCTGAGAAGTTCAGGAAAGGTGAGACCAGTTTGACACACTGCACTCTGCAGGTTCAATGAGAAAGTACATCATGGAGTGCACCGTGCATTTAACCTACATCAGTATGTTTTATTAGAGTAGCTTAGAAATCACTGTGTGTTTTACTGTTGTTATTGTTCTAGTGAATCTCATCGTGTGAGCATTTTTCTGTCCCGACGTTTCCTCACAGATCATGTAGAGCTGTTGGGTAAACTAGAGAGGAAAGAGCGGGAGTGTGAAACCAAGACCCAGGAGAAGGACGAGATGATGAAGACTTTGAATAAGATGAAGGACAAGCTACAGCGTGAGGGTGTGGAGCTGCGCTCAGCCAGGGAGCAAGTCCTGGACCTATCAACACGCATTCATGACATAGCTGTGAGCATTACTGGTTTTTAACCTTGCCTGTGAAGGTCCAGATCCATCTCAGACCTCAGTACCTCTATAACCTATGAAATCTCTCCTCCTGTAGGGCGGCAGTGTGTCTTTCCCACCTGCTCCTCCACCTCCTGGCGCACCCGTGGCTCCACCTCCACCACCTATGATGGGTGGCTTCCCTCCACCGCCACCTCCGCTACCGTTCAGCTGCCCGCCTCCACCACCGCCTCCCCCACCGCCAGGTGCCCCGCCTCCTCCGCCAGGAGCCCCTCCCATTTTTGGAGCCCCACCCCCTCCTATTTCCTGTTCCCTCAACACAGCGGCCACCATGCGTTCTAAGTCCATCCCTCAGCCGTCTCATCCTCTGAAGTCCTTCAACTGGGCCAAACTGAGAGAGGTGAGGAAGAAGAACTATTCATGAGCCTAATGTGAAGAGGTCTTTCTAAAGAGTTCTAAATCACAGCAAAGTGAAAAAATCTGCAGTAAAATACATTTAACCTCAGCAAATCCAAGGCATGTGATCATTCCTCATTTGAATAAGTACCACAGAGCAAACCTTTGCTAGTGCCCTCAGTACTAGTCAGTGTTTAAATGTTAATCCATTGTCTCCCTTCACTCATTATCAGAATGATATCAATGGCACCATCTGGAATGAGATTGATGACCTCAAAGCTTTCAAGATTCTTGACCTCAAGGACATAGAGAAGATGTTCTCCGCCTATCAGAGACAGCAGGTTTGGATTTGTTAGCCAGTAGAGTGCAGTAGTTTTATATCTGTATAAATGTTTGTTCTGGAGCATGAACGTATAGAAACGCAAATGCATTGGACGACTGTTTGAGCTGCATTTGATGCTTGAATTTAGGATGTGTGTGAGTGTGTGTCAGAGCCAAGGGTCCAGCTCCCGCCTAACACGAGCAGCTGTTCACCGCTGAATGCCTTTATTGTAAAGACGCCACAGAGCTCAAGCTCTGGCCTTGTACTGTAACTGAGAACTGACTTAGGTCTTCGCGGGCTCATGGATCAGGAAAACGCAGAGGGGAAACGGTCACGAGGAGTCATGATACGAGCACTTCACGAGCACTTATGTTAAACCAGGGACTAACTAATAGGATAATTGCAGTATTTACGCCTTCAGGGTGATCACATACTGTATGTAGCAATTACATCCCTCTGTGCTACAAACTAATTACACACCACTTGTCATGTGTTGTTATTGGGTGCAATTGCATAAACTGACGTATTTTACGGTCTCAATTGAGTTAAAGTGGAATGTTAATATGCCCTAATTAGTTTCCAGTAATTAAAGTTTAAAGTAAAGACTGAGTAGATGAGCAATAAGCAATCTGTGGAGGGTGAATCATTGTTCAAATCCTGCATAATCCATGTTCCTGCCTTCCTTAAAAGCATTCTGGCTGCTGAAAGCATAATTCCAGTTTGCAGGTTTTATTAGGGATTAATGGGTCTGTGAAGGCAGCTGCTGACAGTGATTTACAGTGGGTATTTATTTATACAGAGCAGGTTTTCGTTGGCACAGGCCAACAGTTAAATGCAGATCTCTATGGATAGACGCACATAAAAAACCCCTCCTTGCTGGCTTCAACTACTCAGTTTCATCTGGCAAGAGCAGCATTCAGTTTAGCAGGACATTATTGCAGTGTTTTTACTGTACATGGCATAGCTGCTTTTATTTTAGCTTGTCACTGTTTTTTTTGTTTGCATCTGCCCTCTGCAGGACTAGTGATCACACACATTTTTCATGTGCTTTCCATGTCAGCACAGATGTAGATGCAATCAAGAGAACACAACAGGCATGATTGTTTAAAAAATACATGAACCAAAGTGGAGCAAAGTGGCTGGGTCAACTGTGCAGAACAAAGCTAGTTTGGATTTTCAGGATCGATTCCATGAGCTCTTGATGACTTTGGACAGTAGATGATTATTGTTTTTCTCCCAGTGGGCTTCCCAGCTTCAGCTTGTAGTGTGCATAGTTGTAGTTCTTTGCTCTAGCCACCACTTTTTTTTCTGCTTGAAGTGCTAATCTTTGCATGTGTTTTCAATTTTTTGTGTGTATGTCTCTCTCTGCGCGCTGCGACTGCCTGGGCAGGACCTGCTCACTAACCAATCCTTCAAACAGGTGAGTTAAAGGTCTTCCAGGATCTTTTGCCCTCACTGTAACTAGTGTTGTAGTCAAGACCTCCTGAACCGAGACAAAGACGTTGCCGAGACTTAAGAGGACCAAGACCAAGACGCACTTCAATACTGAACCTTTTACTTACTGAATTTGAGATTTTCATTATAATCATCAACATTAAAAGAACCCTAGTCTATTTTCAGTCATGGTCTTGGTCTCGTCTTAGTGTGTCTTGGTCTTGGTTTAGGCGATCTTGACTACAACACTAACTGTAACCAACCCATCTTAAGTTCTGCAGTGGTTAGTGGTTATTTGGTATCACAAGTTCGTAATGTTCACAACTGTATAAATGAGCGTATGTAAAGTCTACAGTGAAGTTTCCTTTGGTGAAGGCTCCTAAAATCCAAATGTAATTGCAGCATTCATCTTAATCATCATTGCATCATTACTCATAATAATCCTCATTTTCATATTAGTTACTGTGTTGGTTGCCTTTCATCGCATTGTCATAGTTCATCATCGTGTATCAGTGGGAATAATTGCAGCCAGTGTGCGTTAAAGCTTCCACGTCCCAGGGGAAGTGAGCACATCACTTAATAACTGTAACACAATATGAAGAGGCTACATCTCTGGTTACATGGGAGTGAGTCGCACATGCTGCACACACGTCGGCAAAGGTTTCTCTAGTGCGTGGGCTGAGGAGGCTTTGGTTCAGCAAATGGGAGTTGTCCCCGTAACCCAGTGCAACCTCTGTCCACTGCCAGGCACTGCAGGTCAACACGGGCAAGGAAAAGCGACAGCTTTTCTTTACAAGCCGCATCTGTTTTACACCCGTCATAACCAGCTAACCTCAAACAGGACATTTCCTGGCAAGCAGGAAACTAGCTGGGACCGTAAATAGACTGTGTTTAAGCCCCGACCGGTTTTCACACACATGTATTCTTTGCCCTTGTGGAATACAATATTTGTGTGAAGCTTACAGAGAGTTCTGAGTGGTCTGACCCATTGTTTCCTGCTCCTCTGAGAGGTTTTAATAGACCGGCCTGCATTGTGTTTGCAGTGGTGACTCACCAAAAAAAGACCTGCTTTCGATTATCTGCTCACCCTGAAAAAGATTTTCCCATTTTTTATTTATTTAAATTTCCACTGCTTTATTGACATGTTTCTACAATTCATCCCAGACTTTATAGCCTCTTTTTTTGTCAAATGCTTTACGGTCTTTGAGAACTGATCCCTGATGCTTGACAGGCTGACTGCGATTCAGTGGCTGCAAAATCAGGTCAGGGAATTTGACCCGAGGCCAGCTCAAGTATTTGGCTGGAATGCAACCTTTTAGTCTGCGCTTGATAGTGGCAGTGATTGAACTGCAACAACTGGCTTCTCGTCTTCTGACTTTGTTTTTAATCTGCTCCAAATTAACACGTTGTTAAGTGCTTAGAAGGGGTCACGTCGTCTCTCTCGGTGAGATAAAGATGTCGAGCAGATGTGAGGAGGAGATGCTGCAGGCTTTTGCATTTTATTACAACATAAATGAGCTCTTGTTGCAAAGTTGACGTGTTTCTCTGTTTCCTCTGCAGAAAGAGACGGGCTCTATGGATGACATATACGTCAGCACGCGGAAGGTCAAAGAGCTGTCAGTCATCGATGGTAGACGCGCACAGAATTGTGTCATCTTGCTTTCAAAGTACGGAGCTTGGTCATGATTTATGTCACATCACACAAACAGTAACCAGGTTATCATCTGCTAGTTAGATCATAACTATGAAGGGACACCCCCCCCGAGCCCAGCTTCTTGTAAAATAATTGATGCTGCGGTGTCTGGGTCAGGGGTTAGAGCTGTAACTCAGCATAGAGCTGCTTGATTCAGGTGTTTCTCATGTGTGGTACAGGAAATGTGCTTTTAATGGACACACGAGAACATCTGTCAGTGGAATTGAATTACAGTCTTCCTTCACCCAGGAGAGGATGCATCTCTGAAAGCAGTGTTCAGTTTTAAATGACGCTGTCATCTGTTTTTAAGTATTTGTCAGTTCCTACATGAAGCCATACAAAATCAATCTAGACACATAAAACTGAGCCCCCCCCCCTAAGGGATCTGCAGGGAATCTGCACTGGAATCAGTTGTCACTGTCAGGATTGACCTGAAAATATGGTTACCATTTGTATGTCTCCGCTGCAGTGGTCCTAAGCTTTCAGCTGTTACCCCCACCTCTCTAAAAATCAATAAACAGGCTTCCTGAGCTCTTTCTGTGTCTGACACTGCTGCATCATGGTCCCTGACCTCACTTTTGTGTCAATAGCATATGCCCAGAGGGTCCAAACCGGGCCCCAATGGGGTCAGCCGTTGGCCAATAAGACTAACAATGCTGTTATTGATCACATCTCGCTACACTTACCGCTGATCAGATTCACTGAAAACAGCTGGTAGTGCTCCCAGGGCACGGATGCTGGGCTAGACTGGTATTCAGAGTATTAGTATCAGCCCACAGTTGTCTGTACTGCTTGTGTGTAACATTTGAATTCATTGCATCTTATGAATGAATGGGATGTGAACATTTTGTCTCATCTGCAGGCTAAAAATGAGCAACGAAGAGATCAGGAGGGCCATTCTAGAGATGGATGAGAGAGAAGAGCTAGCCAAAGACATGCTGGAGCAGGTACGATGAACCATCACGGTAGCAGCTGTCTGAGACCAATATGACTGCTTGAATGTGGAGGAAGTGTGTAAGATTAACAGGGCAAGAAAATGTTCTGCGTGTAATTTGCATTTGACTCAGACAAAGTAATGTTTTATAGAAACCGTAGAAACTGCCTGAACCCTGTACACAACACACACAACAGCACCGTTTGTATCACAGTACAACTGATTTCAGTCTTTCTATAGTGTGTTTAAATGGCTGTTCTTAGATAGACTTGAGGAAAAGTAAACCTGGCTTTTATTTTTGAGTTAACGTTGTGCCTGCATCTTTCGCAGCTGCTGAAGTTTGTCCCAGAGAAGAGTGACATTGATCTTTTGGAGGAACACAAACATGAGCTGGAGCGAATGGCCCGGGCTGATCGCTTCCTCTTTGAAATGAGCAGGTACACAGGACTAAAGTGTGAGGCATGTGACTGGTTTCTATTTCCAGCCTGTTTGCCAGACTGTAACGAAATAAAAATGAATTTTGCCAGTCAAGCAAAGACAGACTGACACTTTTATGCAGTGAGGAAGGGCTGCGGTCAAGAACAGTCTCGAGGGTGATTCATCATTTAGCTGAGATAACAAGCCCAGGCTGCCCTTTGAGGACAACAGAGAGCAGAGATGTCTTAAATCAGTGCATTTTAAATTATTCTCCGCTGTCTGTGCAATATAATTCAACATTTCATGTCCTTAATGTAATGTTACGCTGCCTAGTTTGGTTAGAAGAAAACATTCAACTCTCTCCTGCCTTTAATATCACTCGTTGAAATTCCTACTCCCTCTATCCCTGGATTTCTGGGTAGGAGGTTTAACACTCCCGTTTGTCTACTTCTCAACTTGATGGGAGCCTGTTAGCAGAGAAAAGGCCGCAGAAAAGCGATAGAGGGAGTTTTCTTTGCTTGGGTGACTTTAACTTTGAACACACTCCCTTGAAGACTAATTAAACTTCGTCTTTGTCTTTTTTTTTTTAATCGTTCCCTCTCTCCTCATCAGAATCGACCACTACCAGCAGAAACTGCAGGCTCTGTTCTTTAAGAAGAAGTTTGCTGAACGTCTGGCTGAAACCAAGCCTAAAGTTGAAGGTAAGAAAAAAACATGCTTCGCGGTCAGAGGCGCTGACAGAGAGTGGGCCAACGGTGGCACAGGCCCATCCATAGGTAACCGTTCACTCCCTGTGGCCTCAGTGCTACAGACAGGAGCTCAGATTTTGGTTGAACGACCCTCAGTGCAAAGCAAAACGACAGAGTTCACTTTCACTCTGCAGCAGTTTCAACCAGGAAGTTGCAACCAATTAAAACATTTCTAGACATGGCCCTGCTTTAGCACATACCACTCCCAGGAGCACAACAGAAAGTGTTTCAGATACTTAAAATGTCATCAGCTTTGATTACTTTGACCAATGCTTTTCACAATGCCTTGTGAAATCCCTCGACTGTGTGTGTGTGTGTGTGTGTGTGTGTGTGTGTGTGTGTGTGTGTGTGTGTGTGTGTGTGTGTGTGTGTGTGTGTGTGCGCGCGCGCGCGCGTATGTGTGTGTGTGTGTGTGTGTGTGCGCATGTAGCCAACTGTATACTGGCCTTCTGTAGTTTTTTTTGTTTTTCCTGCAAGCCAGCTTCCAGGTTACCAGGCAGGCTGTTTTGGAAAGCTGGCCCCTGTTGAGAGAGGAGCGCCTCCCTTGTAAACAGCTCACTTCAAAGACGGTGGGAAACGACTTGCAGTGAGGTCCACGAACATGTGCGCACATGGGTGTGTCGTGAGTGAGCTGTCACAGCCACTGTTTGAGCCAGAGCTACTTGAAAGACACTTCTCTGCTGGTTTAAAATGGCTTCTCTGGGCTTTGATGAGTACGCCGCATTATTTGTGCCAGCAGTGTTTTAATTGCAGCGATTGCTGACTGACTGGTTTAGCTCCGTGTGTGCCGCAGCTTTTTCGTCAGATCAAATCAAATTTATTTCCTGACTTAGATTACTGGCTGCTGGGAATGGAAAAAAGCACCAGCAAAGGCCCAGTGTTGTGAGTTTTAGCATCGATTCAAGACGCGATACAATACACACACACGCTCTTCATCGTTGCCCGTAACGGAGTTCATCTTACTGATGTTACTTTGTCATACACTCGACCACCCAGCATGTTCAATAGGAGCACTTCAGAAGAGGCTGCAGCGGGGCAGCCAGGACTTTGTGCATGCAGCAGAACATTGTCAGCACGAGCCAGAAGAATTGTTCCCATGTTGTACCACAGCAGACAGAACTGTAACAATAACAGTATGGACTTTTGTTAATGATTTTCACATTGACACTGAGGCTTTTCTTTGTAGAGAGAGGAAACCACCTGCACTTTGCCAGACAAGTCTGTTCTCGGGGAATAGAAATGACCAGCATGGGATTGTGTTTGGAATATTCCCTTTCTCCTGCTGGTTTATGGATGGATGGAAGAGTTTGACAGCTTTCTCCCTGGAGTTGCCCAGTTGTTGTGGGGGAATACTGATCAATCATAGTGAAGGATGGTTGATGGTCGAGGCAGATGGCCGCCCACCCTGAGTCTGGTTCTGCTGGAGGTTTCTTCCTGTTAACACTAGATTTACTAAAG
>JAUMTR010000004.1:14702774-14728787 GCA_032270685.1 Microctenopoma stevenorrisi | reverse complement strand
TCTAGTCTCGTTTAAAATTTCAATCACGTTTTTAGGACAAAGTATGACAACACAGGACCATGATGAATGGAGAGAGTGCAGGTCCAAAAAGCCATTTTTGACCATTTTTTCAGCCATGAGTGAATAAATGTAAATTACTTAAAAAGTACAGAATTTTATTTAGATAAAAATAATAGCACACATCCCTGGCCCCAGCCGGTCGATTTGATGTATTATTTGTGTCTGTGGACCCTTCAGTTTGAGCCACATTCAGGTAGATACAGGTCAAAAATAGAATAACAAGAGGATATCAATTGTGTGGGTGCATTCCATGCCCCCCCCCCCCACATTAAACAAATTGGTATCCAGTAGCAACAATAGTTGGGAATCCCCAATAGAATTATGACATCATAATGACATTTGGGAGATCAAAGACTGTCAGAGCTTGGGGCTGTCAGGGTTAAGGTTAATTTGGTCAGAAATCGACCACAGCGTAAGTAAGGAGAAATGGAATCCCACACCATGGAAGCTGAGACGAAAAATGCACACAAGAAACAGAAGCAGGATGACAGCCAGTTCAAAGCACACAAAGCAGTGACCATAAGGAAAATAGCTAAGCTGAAAAACATCCATGAGCAGCCGGAGAATGAACGCTTTATCTTCGAACAGAAGAAAAGATCTCTGGAAAAGCCCTATCAGAGACATTTTAGTGACTTGAAAGAGGAAAAGAAGAATCTTGAATCTTGTGTCAAGGCAGATTATTTCCAAAAAGGTTTTTTGTACGAGCGGATTCGGTCTGAAAAGCTGCAGAAAAGGCTGACAGAGGAACAGGAGCAGCTGCAGAATGAACACCTTATCTTTGCAGAGGAGAAACGATCTCTAGAAGAACACTGTCAGAGTCGTTTTAATGACTTGAAGGAGGAAAAGAAGGCCCTGCAAGAGGAAGTGGACAAATTGAAACTTGAAGCCCATTCCAAGGCAGATGATTTGCAAAAAGATCTTCTGTCCGAGCGGATTCGGGCTGAGAAGCTGCAGGAAAGGCTGACAGAGGCACGTATGACTCTTGAAAAACAGCAGCAAGATGCTGAGAAATGGATAGAAAGGATCCAGGCTTCCCATCAAGCCCAGGTCGAAGAACACATAGTAGAGGCCAGAGAAACAAAAGCTGCCTTGAAAGACACACAGGAGCAGCTGGAGAATGAACGCCTCATTTTCGAAAAGGATAAACGATCTCTGAAGGAACACTGTCAGAGTTGTTTTAGTGAATTGAAGGAGGAAAAGAAGGCTCTGCAAAAGGAAGTGGACAAATTGAAACTTGAAGCCCATTCCAAAGCAGATGATTTGCAAAAAGATCTTCTGTCCGAGCGGAGTCAGGCTGAGAAGCTGCAGAAAAGGCTGACAGAGGCACGTATGACTCTTGAAAAACAGAAGCAAGATGCTGAGAAATGGATAGAAAGGATCCAGGCTTCTCATCAAGCCCAGATTGTAGAACACATAGTAGAGGCCAGAAAAACAAAAGCTGCCTTGGAAGACACACAGGAGCAGCTGGAGAATGAACGTCTTATCTTTGAAAAGGAGAAACGATCTCTGGAGGAGCACTGTCAGAGTCGTTTTAGTGAATTGAAGGAGGAAAAGAAGGCTCTGCAAAAGGAAGTGGACAAATTGAAACTTGAAGCCCGTTCTAAGGCAGATTATTTGCAAAAAGATCTTCTGTCCGAGCAGATTTGGTCTGAGAAGCTGCAGAAAAAGCTGAGAGAGGCACATATGACTCTTGAAAAACAGAAGCAGGATGCTGAGGAATGTATAGAAAGAATCCAAGCTTCCCATCAAGCCCAGATCGAAGAACACATAGTAGAGGCCAGAAAAACAAAAGCTGCCTTAATAAACAGACAGGAGGAGCAGGAGAATGAACGCCTTATCTTCGAAAAGCAGAAACGATCTCTGGAAGAGCACTATCAGAGTCGTTTTAGTGACTTGAAGGAGGAAAACAATGCCCTGCAAAAGGAAGTGGACAGCTTAAAACTTGAAGCCCGTTCTAAGGCAGATTATTTGCAAAAAGATCTTCTGTCCGAGCGGATTCAAGCTGAGAAGCTGCAGAAAAGGCTGGGAGAGGAACAGGAGCAGCTGCAGAATGAACGCCTTATCTTCGAAAAAGAGAAACGATCTCTACAGGAGCACTGTCAGAGTCATTTTAATGACTTAAAGGAGGAAAACAAAGCCCTGCAAAAGGAAGTGGACAAATTGAAACTTAAAGCCTGTTCCAAGGCAGATGATTTGCAAAAAGATCTTCTGAGCGAGCGGATTCAGTCTGAGAATCTGCAGGAAAGGCTGAGAGAGGCACATATGACTCTTGGAAAAGTGACGGAGGATTTTGGAAGATGTGCAGAAACAAACATGGATTTCTTTAAAGCCCAGATCAATGAACTAAAAGCAGAAAACAGAAAAATTAAAGATGTCATGAAATACACCCAGGAGCAGCTGGAGAGTGAACGCCGCTTATTCAGAAAGAAGAAGACATGTCTGGAGCTGGAGATCCAGAGATCCAGAGAATCTTTTCTGGCTCAGCTGGATGAGGAGAAAAGAAAACTGAATGATGAGCTGGAACAAGCAAAGATAGACATGCAAACCATCATGTTAAAGTTGGACACAGAGAGACAAGAGAGAACCAAGTCTGATGCTGCTTTAGAAGAAGAAAAAGTCAAAAAGGAGACAACAACACAGTTCTACATGTCTCAAATTAACATGGAGAAAGAGGAATGCAAGCACCTCATGGAAGCTATGGAGAAAACCAATAAGTTTAACAAGAGTCTTCAGAATAAACTTCAGGCAACAAGGGATAAAAAGGTGGAGAAGGAGCAGGAGTGGAAGACACTGGAGGGGTCTCTGAGGACACACATCCAGGACCTCGAGCATAAGATTGCTAAGAAGAAAAGAAAGTGGTACCATAAATTCTTCTGCTTAGGAAAGTAAGATGACCGTTGCCCCCTGCCCCAACACACACACTAACACACAGACACACTTGAACTTGTATTCTTGTGTGGATTAGTCAGTAGAGACAGTCTTGTCCCCCAAACAGCTTTCTAATAGTGTTTGAGGGGTTAGGGATTTTTCTACACACCAGAACAGTGAGGCCAAAAGGAGCTCACTGCTCTGGAGTGATACTGAAATTATTCCACATTGAGGTCACACTACACACTTTGTGCACAGAGCTGTGCCTAGTATTTCTCTTTTTTGTTATATGTCTCATTATTTACAATTATAATTACTTCTACTGTTGGATATTTCAAACATATATGTGTAAAACATAGATCTTAATACTTTTATATATGTGTGTGTGTGTGTGTGTGTGTGTTGAGGTCACTCTGTTGTGAGAAAGTTCTTACTTTGACCACCGGGCAACAACAGTTAGTGAACAACAGCATAAGCATAAGATTGCTAAGAAGAACAGCAAGTGGTACCATAAATTCATCTTCTCAGCAAAGTAAGATGACCCTTGCTCCATCCCCCATCATTCTTTTCTCATTTAAGGATAAATTAAAGCATTAAAAACTCAAATCACAAAGAGCATGTCTAATCATTCAAAATTATACTAACTTATTATACTTACTTTCTGTTGTTGACTAAAGTATCTTTGATAAGAATAAAACATTCAAAATATAACATATTAGATTAACTTACTGATTATTACAAAGAGCACCAACAAGTTATTACAAAATTATACTATAAAGCTTGTTAGGCGCACACATCCCCTAAAGCCAGCATTAATGGTGTAGTAGGAGTGCATTCATGCACACAGTGTGAGTAATCTGCACATCTGTGAAGGCGCCATTAATGCCAAATGATATCTACAGGTCTTGGAGCAGCATGAGCTGATGCCATCTTCACATCGGAGATAGCCCTGGTTATTTCACCAAGACAAAACTAAACCACATTCTGCACATAAAAACATTATGGCTGCACAGTGAAAGAGTCCAGGTGCTGAACGGACCTACCTGCTTCCAGACCTGTCACCTTCTGAAAATGTTGGTTCGTTGTCAAGCAATACATATGACAAATGATGCTCCAAACTAACTACTATCAACCAAGAAATTAGCTTTCAACAATAAAGGAATTGCTCTCCGTGTTTACCTATTAAACATTTTTTATGTGTTGCTAGCACAGAAAACATTGTGTATCAACACAAGTTTTTAGATTTACCATACAAACATAACAATTTGCAACAAATATAATCTACACTATTTTTAAGATTAGATGCAAATCATACATTTTTTTTTATCCTTTATGGAAATTAAGTTGTGATATAGTAATATGTGTCAGAATATGCAGCCATGACTCAGTAGGGCTTTCATATTAAAACCCAGTGTTCATGCTAAAGTCATGCAGTCATCTTCTCTAGGCCTAACCTACGATACCTGGTCTTTTGTTAAGCATACGAGGTATGGACCCAAGGAAAGTCAGTACACAGGCGGGAGGTTAAAGTATTTATTGCAGGTAAGGGAAATTGATGAGTCTGAGTCCAGAGATCTATGCCCGGGGAATTGCTGGAGAGGGTCTGTGGAGGCGAAGCACTGAAGCGCGGAAAACAGAGGAGCTGACAGGGGAGGGCAGAAGCAGATCGAGGTCTAGTACCGTGTCAGCAGCCAGAACAGCCAGCAGCAGAGGGAGGGGGGAGAGGAAACAGGGCAAACAATCCGACAGGCAAAATCCAAATCCAATAACCCAATCCGAATCCAGCACTACACAGATAAAAAGAATGTCCAAACTTACAGAGCTGGTTTCAAAGATCCGTTTCAAAGACCGATTCACATGGGATTCGTGGACGAAAGGGCTGGAGAGTCGCTTCACGCGGTGCGTCAGCAGACAATCTGGCAAACAGGGAGAGCTGGCGTGGCTGCTTAAAAACCAGAGGGAGAACAGGTGAAACTTAGGAGCAAATCACTAATAGCAAAGGCAGAAGGAGAGGTGAGTGAGTGGCAAGAAATGACCATAAATGGAGCCGGTCAGTCAGGAGCCATGACACCTTTTGTAAGTTGCTTTTTATTTCTTACACTTATACTGTGTCTGCTTGCTATGCGGTCGGCCCCACTGGCTTGAGTGGCAGTTTGCATTGAATGCCAACACCCCCTCAACAGTGAAGCCAATTCTCACTCCTTCTGTAGCTGGTCTGATCCTACTATTAGTTAGCATTTGTACCAGGAAATTACCACTTTTAGAACATTCTTAATTCATATCTTTATCCTGCCTCCGTCTGCCTTTTAAAACATCTGCATTGTATGAGATAAAAATAAAATAGCTGAACTAACTGGCTTCATGAGAAAGATGGGTCCACTCAGATGTACAAGTACCGTCACTTTTTCATTCCACGTCACCAACAGCTACTGAAATATTGGTCTTTCCAACAGCATATGGCATCAAACAGCTATGTGCGAGGGCAAGTTTATCGAAACACCAGGTGGTCTTCTGCTGAGTTGGTCCCATGCCACAGTGGAGGCCCAACAGCGTGTCCTAGCCTCAGATCAGTTACTAAAGAAACCGCGGCCTAGTAGCTCAATGGGTTAAGCGTCAGACTGGAGTGTAGAAGGTCGCAGGTTGGAATCCTGTCTGACTCCTAGTCCATCCCCTACCAGGTGTGTCCCTGAGCCAGACACCCTGTGCTAGCTCCCTGTAAGTCGCTTTGGATAAAAGCGTCTGCCAAGCAAAGTAAAGTAAAGAAACCGACCTGCCAACAAACTGCCCTTAACTGTGTTCCACTGTGGTGTGTGTGTCTGTTTAGACCAGGGCTCTCAAACTCAAGTTACATGGGGGCTGCTGGAGACAGATTATGGGTGAGGCTGGGCACACACAAAAATCCTCAAACAGTTTTCAGGACTTCCTCTGAAAATCCACAACAGGATGTTTAGTGGAAGAGATTGATTCTATTACTGAATAAATGTGATTGATCAGAGAAAGGCGATTGTATCTTAAACAAACACAGATTACTTTCAGAAAGGCCAACAGTCGTGCAGAGTGAAAAAGCAACATAGATATGGTGAAACCAACATTTATAGTCCTGCATACAAGTGGGAGGATGCGACCCTGAAACAGTGCAGGGACGAAGAGACAGTCAGTCTGGGCTCCACTGGAATCTATCTACATGGAACCTACTATCTCTGACCTGGCAACAAGACACAACACGGCACAAGTACATGGGTCAAGATGAACATAGGACAATGGATAACACACATGGATTACTAAGATAATGAGGAAGAAACATTCTTCACTGAACATCACAGTTTTCATCATACTTATAGTGTCTAAATAATACATTTCCATCACAGTTTCATGTGAAATCAAGAATCCTATGGATGTTAAATCATAAACACACCATCTTCTGAAGCATTTTAACAACAAAAAACAGGTAGTGTAAAATACTGATAGCTGATCTGACAGGATGTGAGGATTAGGTACAGACGGAGGCTTGAATGCTGCAGGAGACCATAGAAACTGTCCGGCTTCATAGCGGACCTTCAGACACTCCTCCTGCTGTGTCCGTCTGCCCTCGTCTCTTTTCCAGGCGCAGTTCACTTCGAACTTGCCCAATATCGTGACGTGGAACGAACAGCATTTGTAGATGGTGGAAAGTACCGGGATGGCGAGCACAAAAAATGCAACTGAATTATTTTGCAGCATTCAGGTTCTGACACATATTCACTGAGTGCCAGTCAAAGATTTTTACCTGGAGTTTAGAGGGAGCTGTTTCACAGATCATCATCTGCTTCTCTAGTGCTATGCAGACATGGTGTTGTATGTTACTGGAGACTTGATGTTTGGATATCAGGCTTAGAAACGTTGCTCACGTTCTGCTCGGTGATGTTTTTCCTATGCCACAGACTAGTAGCATGAAAAATACACAGAGTAGATTAAGCTATCATTAAACACATGTGAACACACCTGACACGGATCCGTGTATGGATCTGCCCACGTCCTCAGTGATGTGACGTACTGCTCTAACGGACCTTCGTCTGGAGCCACAAGCTGGGGTTTTGCTTCAGGAGTGGTGTATAAAGATGGCAGCTGAATCAAACAACAAGATGATGAGTGCTTCGTGCTCAGGTCTTATACTGTGTCGGACAATTAATTATCAAGAATAATTATTGAAGTTACGTTGTTAAAACGAACAGAAATCTTTATTATCTCATTAAAACCATCCACGGGGGACTAACACGTTATGTAATCAGGTTGGCATGAGCCAGACTCTCCTCCTCTCCCTCTACTTACCTTCATCTCATTGATTCTCTCTTCTCCATAACCGCTCTGTTTCCAGATGCATCACAGTTTCTGAAACACACCAGAGAAAGTTCTAAAAAATGACTCACAAATATACAAATGGCCTTCAGCTGGTGTTTAAATATTGAATACGTCACATTATCTGCCCGTAAATCTTCTCAGTTTGACTTGGGTTAGAATAAAAGGAAGATAAAATGAAGTTAAATACATAGGAGGGACTGACTCATCTCGGTGTCACAGGCAGCAAAGTTACCCTGCTATCCACACAAACGAGAGAAGCACACGGGGGATAAAATTGGCGTTCACCCACCCCCTAGTACAGCAAGTCTAGGGGAAACACTGCAGCGTTCCTTATACGAAAACATTTAAATGTGCCTGATAGGTTACATTACTCATACAGCGATTAGCTGTTTCTGTTCATGGCAATAGCAGGCTCTGACCATATTGATTTCTCTTAGTCCCATGATCAGGCTAAATTTGGAAATACCGATTGATTGATTTAATTAGATTTGAATTATTCTGCTCGTATCTTGATATTGTTTATTCAGGATTCTGGTGAAGATGGCTCACTTCACCACACTGAGATTGAAATCCTCCTGGTTGAGTTTGAAAATACTGCATAGTCGTCTTGCCTGCGTTGCAGTCCAGCCTCTTTAAAGATCATCTTCGAGGGAAGACAAATTGTGTTCCACAAACTTCAGGACTTGCCAAAAGCTATTTGCATTCGGTTTGGACTCTCCTATGCACTGCATCAAAACCACCTAAAGTCAGTGAAGCTCCCATTTCAGTTCATCCAACAGGTTCTTCTGAAAAACCAACTTGAGATGTCAAGAAATGCTGTGTCAAGTCTACTGTGAAGAGCCATAACGTTATTATTTTCCAGTCACACTACCTTGACTCAAACTTAAACTTTCTTTATTTGTCACATACATTTTTATACAGTTTACAACACGCAGTAAAATGTGTTCTCTGCATTTAACCCATCCCCCCCTTGGGGGGGAGCAGCGAGCAGCCACAGGGCGGCGCTCAGGGAGCTAGCGCTGGGTGTCTCGCTCAGGGACACACCTGGTAGGAGATGGACTAGGAGTCAGACGGGGTTCGAACCCACAACCTTCTGCATCAAAGTCTGACGCCTAACCCATTGAGCTACCAGACCGGACAAAATGTAATCCTGCGCCTATTGCAAATATGCATTTATTTCAATCCCAGTGGGGTTTTTTGTAGCATACAATGACAATTTAAAAGCACAATATGTTTCTCTTGTCGTTTGATTGGCCAGGTTTGTGCAACCCTGTCAGACTGCAGAATGTTATCTTGCACTTAGGAATAAATGTTTTTTTCTGAACATTGAAATGTTTTATTGCTTTTCTTCCAAACAATTTTGTTAAAAGTTTTCCCTACAAAAGCAACATGGTATTAATGAATTGAAAAGAAACCACATAACTTATATTAACAAATCAGAATCAGAAGACTTTTGTTGCCATTGTCGTAGAGCGCAGCTCTCTGACTAGGAACTTGCTTTGGTGATAATGTGCAACATAAACACATAGTATATACAAGTAGCTGAAGAATAAGAACAGTGCAAAGTACGCTATTTAAACGACTGGTATGTAAGTGTTGAGATGAATACAGGTATCACAGGGTGTTTATGAGACAAACGGCAGAGGGAAATAAGCTGTTTTTATGGCGAGAGGTTCTGGTCCTGATGCACCGTAGCCTCCTGCCAGAGGGAAGTGGCTCAAACAGTCCGTGTCCAGGGTGGGAGGTGCCCCGGGTCCTGGAGGCGTACAGGTCCTGGAGAGATGGAAGGCTGCAGCCGATCACCTTCTCAGCCGAATGCGCTGCAGTCTCGGTCTGTCCCTAGCAGTGGCCCCAGCAAACCACACTGTGGCGGAGGAGGTGAGAATGGACTTATGTGTTATGGCAGTGTAGAACTGCACTGTCATCTGCACTGGCAGCTTCGCTTTCCTCAGCTGCTGCAGAACGTACATCCTCTGCTGGGCTTTCTTGGTGAGGGGGTTGATGGTCGGCTCCCAGGTGAGGTCCTGCGTTATGCAGGTGCCCAGGAAACGGAATGAGTCCGCGGTGTTCATGAGAGTGACAGCGAAGGTGAGGGTGAGGGCGAGGGCAGGCAAGGGGGCTGTCCACAATCATCTCCACTCTCTTCTGTGTCCTGGAGCAGAGAAGGGAGGATGGTGTTGAACGCAGAGCTGAAGTCCACAAACAGGATCCTGGCGTGGGTTCCCGGCGAGTCCAGCAGCTGGAGGATGAAGTGGAGGGCCAGGTTAATGGCATCATCTACAGAGCGGTGCAGAGGGTCCTGAAAGGGGGGAATGTGGAGGACTTGAGATGTTGCAGGACCAAGCACTCAAAGGACTTCCTGCCCACAGATGTCAGCGCCACATGTCTGTAGTCCTGAAGTCCAGTGATTGTGGGCTTCTTGGGGACGGGGACAATGGTGGACAGTTTGAAAACCGGCTGGGACATGGCATGACTCCAGAGAGGTGTTAAAGATGCCTGTGAAGACAGGAGCCAGTGTGAAAATGTTCAAAATCTGAATCCCGAGTTTCTCCTTGATTTATGTCAATTCTTTTTCCCAAGGGACCCCTATTTTTCTAGACAATTTTTGATGACCCCCCCATTCCTACCCCCAGTACTAACAGTGTTATTAGGAAACAAAAAAATTGTTCAAGCTGTTTTTAAAAGGTTTTGATTTCTTTCTGATGCGATCCATACATTACATGAGTGCATGTAAACACAGAGTGAATGAAAGATAACACAGTAACTAGAATCTATATTCTTAATTTATTTGAAAGGTAATTCCAAACTTTGATATTCATATAATATCTGATTAAAATGTTTATTTAAATGTAAAAAAATAAAATATTTGACTTGCAATGTCAGATTTTTCTTGTCTGAACAGTATGGCCTCTTGACATACATATGGTCTCACTATGACTTGACACTTGTAAGAAGATAATTTCCTCATGCTACATTGTGAAGTAACTCACTCTGCTTTTGTGTAGAAGTGGAGAAGCACATTTAATATTTCCTTGCATGTGCTTCCAAATCTGCGGGGGTTTTATGGCGAACACCAAAGACACAAATACCATTGACATTTCCTGTTTGAAGACGCGTCTTCTTTGTTTTATTATCTTAAAATAATATGATATATAGCTCAAGTGTTAATGACACAGGCATTTTAAAATAAAACTCTTTTATCGATAAAACTAATTAACACTGATCTGACGGATTGACGACTAAAAGCAGCTTATTCTCAACTATTGAAAGAACTACAACATTGAAAACGTTTAACTAAAAATAACTTGAACCACTTCTGTGCTTTATTCATACTGAATCAGCTGAAAGGTTTGGTTTGTTAGGTAGAGCTTTAAAACTCTGCGTGACACAAATGGATTTAAGATGGATGAAACAGCACTCTCCTAAAATTTTATTTTAATATTTTAATCCATAGTTTAATTTGGGAATAATATTCATTTCAAATTCATTTCAAATCTAATCATTACTCGGGTATCATTAGATACCTTCTAAGGCAAAACGGGGGAAACAACAGCAGACATAAATTAAGTTAGATTTTCAGTTTTATTTATGAGCTATCCTTCATCTTTTTGCTTGTGAACGTCACAAACCAATGTATAAAAATGTGAAATATGTAAATGTGTCATTTCTCGAGGACCAAAGCCTCCAGAGAGTTTCTTCTCACGTTACTGCACATGTCTAAGCGTGGCTACTCTCCGACACCTCAACTGGTGACATATTTGTATAAAGCATCCCTTAAACCCAGACATAAACCTAAAATTTATTTTGAATGGGTTTTCTTTTTGATTAAATACACAACTAAGCTAAATCAGGATTACTCTCATGTAATAGGTTTTAACCTGAGACACTGAAAGACCACAGAACTCAAAGACTCTTCATGATGAGTTTTCTACCCTTAATATGTGAAAGGAAACTGTGGAATATTCGGTTTCCAAACAGAGAATAGTACTTGCTTTAATACAAAAATTGCATATTTCAGTGCTCCAATGACAGCAGATAACCAAATTCATATGACTGAACCAAAAGCCAAAGATAACACTGTAGATTACTGCAAAATAAAGCAGCGTTTGACAGCGCAGGTCACACTGGTAACACTGCAGTCAATGTCGTACAACAGTGAATTTATAAGCAAAGTGCTGCTTAATTATACTAAACAGAAATAAATACCATCATTTATATTGGGATTAGTCGTATGACATGTAGTGACATTAGTAAAATGGTAAACAATCAAGTTAGTGGCACAAAATGTGATGATAGAGGTAAAACAGTGCGATTATAACATCTTAAATTCAATTATTCTGATGAGTAAACTGGGTCAGTCATTCTCCTGCCTCCGCTTCACTCATTCTCAGATTTTCATTATTGCTGGTGTGTTGAGGAGTGAAGATGAATGTCTCTCTTCCCGCCTGTCTTGCTGACCAGTTTTACACCTGTGATTGTGATGTCATGGCTCACAGCTTTGCACATGTCATAGATGGTCAGTGCTGCCACGGAAACAGCTGTCAAAGCCTCCATCTCAACTCCTGTCCTGCCTGTAGTGCGACACGTTGCTGTGATGACCACGGCGTTCTGCAGCCCATCCAGGTGAAAGGTAACAGAAGTGTGGTCTAAAGGCAGCGGGTGGCAGAGCGGGATGAGGGCTGAGGTCTGTTTGGAGGCCATGATTCCTGCCATCTGTGCCACAGTCAAGGCGTCACCCTTCGCCAGCTGGTTGTCCTGAAGCAGCCGGAAAGCTTTGAGGCCCAAGATGACAGTGGCACAAGCTGTGGCTGTTCGACGTGACGGGACTTTGCAACCGACATCCACCATGGTAGCTCGGCCCTGAGCGTCTGTATGCGTCAGCAGGGCTTCAGAGGGTTCGTCTCGCTGGGTGCTGGACATATTTGGTGCTGACGTGGTCGGATCATTCCGTGAATGTCTGGGTTGGATACTGGGGTCTTCACTGGAGCTCTGACTGTGGCACAGTCGCACACTGTGTTGTTTAACAGTTATTTTGGCACTTTGGCAAAAAACAGATGCTCCTGGGGTCCTGAATGTCTTCAAAGGTGCCCTGGCTTCTGCCTGCATCAGACGGTCTGCATTAATGTTGTTCATTGTATTTGTGCGTGTAGGAAAATCTACAGTTTTAGTTTCACAACGGTTCAAAGTGAGTCCACTATGACATTCAGAGGAGTATGGGGATGCTACACGGTTGTGCTCGTCCGTCACATTAGGTTTCTCCCTCCTGATATGGGAACTAACATAGGTACCTCCACTTATGGAGGTTCTGGAGCAGCAAACATAGGCTGCCTGCGGTGAAACAGTTTGGTTTGGAAGGCACAAAAAAGCTTCTCTATTCAGCACCGTCCTGATGCCTGATGGACACGTGTGAGGAGCTGATGTCAGACAGAGGAATGAGTCCTTTGGATTCTGGGAAACAACGGGCAAAGTCCCCTGGGTGTCTTGTGTCTTTGGCAGGGTGACTGGTGGAACAGAAAAGAACACTAGTCAATGAAAATATGAACTAATCACAGTTGAGATGGAAGTGGTAAGGTGAGTGGTATGAGTTTGAATGTGAAGTAACACAACTTAATGGTGGAGCCCATGATAAACACAACACCACTAAACAATCATGACAGAGTGAGTGTGAGAGATGTGTACGTACAGCCGCGTCACCCACCAATGAGGATCATAGGCCTGTTCTTCATCTGGGAGATGTTGAACATGCCTGAAGAGACAAACGGAAAGACAATGACTTCAGGTAGAACTCCACCCTGAGGAACCTACTACACACGACACCAGACAAGTACCTGCATGCTGTTTCTTCTTCCTGCCAACAGCTGCTCCAATGATCTGCAACAGCTCTTCTTCTGATGCGCCGGAGCGCAGGACATCTCTGAGAGACACCTCCGAGTTACCAAACAAACACACCTGAGGTAGGACACACAGAGAGGATTAAGTAATGTGTGTGTACAGGCAACAATAAGGCCTCCTCCCTGTAACTCTACCTTAAGGCTGCCATCTGCAGTGATGCGTAAGCGGTTGCAGGAGCCGCAGAAATGCTCAGACATGGAGGTGATGAAGCCCACCTGACCTTGGAAGCCTGGCACTTTAAATGTCTTAAAGGATACAGAAGCAAAACACAAACAGTCAAGCAAGTGAGAAATCTCTTGGTTTGGCAGAAATGACCAGACATGGAGGTGATGAAGACAGAATAACATTCACATAGACAAATGAGTCACTGACTTTGGCAGTGTCTGCATGTCCAGTTGGAACGACTTCCAGGTCAGGCCACTGCTGCCTGATGCAGTCTAGCATTTCCTGGTAACTCACCATCTTCTTAAAGTTCCACTTGTTGCCTGCAGAGAGGAGTAGAGACAGTGTGGGTTAGTCTACAGTGCAGTATCTCACACACCCACAGAATCTTTCAACCAGAGTCTGATGCTACAAGCTTGCCACACCTAGTTTTTCCATTGTTCCTTGCAAAACCTCTCAAGCTCCTTCAGGTTTTGTAGGGAGTGTCAGTGTACAACCATTTTTAGACCTCTCCAGAGATTTTCAATTAGGTTTAATTCTGTGCTTTGGCTGCGACGCTCAGAGACATCCACAGGGTTGTCCTGAAGACGCTCCTTTCTTATCTAGGCCGTGTCTCTCGGTTGTTGTCCTTTTAGACAATTAACCTTCGCCCCAGCCCAAGGTTCAAAGCACACTGGAGCAGGTTATCCCAAGGATGTCCACTTACATCTCTGCATTCATCTTTTCCCTCAGCTGTGACCTGTCTACCAAGTTCCTGCGGTCCCTTCTACCCCAAAAGAGATGGGCTGGGGGGCCAGCTCATGAAATGTCCTGGTGGTTACACACTTCTTCCATTCACAGATGATGGAGGCCAATGTGCTCATTCCTTTCCATTCCTTCCCCAGATCTGTGCCTCATTACAATTCTGTCTTGGGTTAGGGGAATTTTTTTTTATTATTATTAATTTGTAAAAGGTTTAAGCAAACTATTTTCACTTCACAATTGGGGGATATTGTATGTAGAATTTTAAGCTACAATATTTTATTCATTTTAGGCTGTACAGTTACAACGTGACCATAAGGTTAGGCGTTTGAACACTTTCACTTTAAATGACTTTCCAGACTTGTGTAGGACGACACTGTGAGCACTCACCATCAAAGGGCATGTATTCGATGAAACGAACCTCCAGAGGCTTTTTCTCTGTCAGTGCCACAAAATCCAGCAGCTCGTCCTCGTTGAGGCCTCGCATGACCACACAGTTGACCTTCACATGGAAGCACACAACAATAGACAACACTGATCACTGAGCTTCTCTTATGTTTCGTCTGTAAGGAAAGATTCCAGGTTGAAGGCCAAATACACACTCGCTAGGACTGTATG
Source organism: Microctenopoma stevenorrisi (assembly GCA_032270685.1). Classification (NCBI taxonomy): domain Eukaryota; kingdom Metazoa; phylum Chordata; class Actinopteri; order Anabantiformes; family Anabantidae; genus Microctenopoma; species Microctenopoma stevenorrisi. Next base: position 14,714,108 of record JAUMTR010000004.1, on the reverse strand, counting down.
AGGAGAGCTATGTATCCTAACTTCATCACCTTACACATAATTAATTCATCAGTGGTCAGTACTCTGGAGGATCTTGTAGGAGGTATTTATTAGATTGTTTAGTTCTTACTTATTGTTTTCTGTTTATGTTATATATTTGCCTAATTTCCGTATGTTTTGTATTTTCCTTTTGATTATTTATTACTATTAAATGTATGTTATAGACATTTAGTTGATTGCATATAGTTGAATAGCCGGTATAATGTTTTTTTTACGAGGGAGACAGTAGGAAATGTTTGTTTGACATCGATGAGAATAAGTGATTGGAACACAAAACTGAAGAATGGACATTGGACTCTTGCCTGCATACACTACTTTTCCCAATGTGCATGAGTGGCCTCAAACTCTGTCCCCTGCCCGAGGACCATGTTTGGGAACCACTGCAATATTAGGTTGCAGGTGGTGAGCTGAGTTTGTTTCTCCTAACCCTTACACGCATGTAATGGGGAAGTGAGCTATGCATTGACTAATCATATACAGGGAATCAGGAAGCTACTACTGTTTTAACATCTGAGGACAAAGGGTCAGGATCGATGGAATGTTATAATCATCATTTCTCTTACAACACTTTAACCCTTTTTTGAGGACGTAAGAGCGAATGTTTTAGATTTTTCAGAATAAGAAAGCCTCGCTGTTGGTTCTGATTCATCCATCCATCCACGATGGAGCCCAATAACAACCATAAACACTGCATGGAAAACATATTCAACAGTTCTTGGCCAGATTCTACTTTAGGAAAACTAGCTTCAAGCTTTAAGGTAAAAAATAAGACAAAAATATCCGTAAAGAATGATTCAATGAGCTGTATAAGTTATTATCATCAAATAACTGAACTGAAAAAGGGTTCATATGTTTCTAGGTGTAAGCACTAATGAAAAAAAAGTAAGCTACCTTAACAGGGCTGTAACCCATTTCAACAGCTTTATCAATGCCTTCCATGACCCTGTGGAACCCTAGGAAAAAGGAAGAAAGAAAGAAACATGTTACACATGTTAATGACGCCTCATTAACCACATGATGCATTAGATTCTGAGTTAACATTCCCACCTCAGCTGGAGATCAGACCAACATTCAGCAAAATTACTCTGAGAGCAGGTCTGCTGTGGGTTTTACAGGTAATAACACCATAAGTACTGTTCACGGTTTTTTAACACCTGACCATAAGTCCATAGTTTTCCACTGGTATGTAAACAACTGAAAACGAATCCTTCAGCAGCAGCTAGAGCTTTTTTAACAGCTAACATACAAAGTTTAACCTCATCATTTGTTTTCATGTACACAAAACAAATGATGAGGTAAGCTCTGGGCAGCAGGTGGGGCTTATGTTTAGTCATCCAGATGTCTCATAACAACAATTAGACCTTACTGCGTGTTGTATTTTAAATCTAAATAAGTGACAATATTTTTTACCTCTACGTCCACCATTTAAACTCTTAACTAAACCCTGAAGAAAAAATCAGGTATTGCAGTAGAGGGATGGCTCGGACATACATTTTTCCACACCTCACTTCGCTCTTTTTTCTTTCCTTCATTTCCTATTTTCAGTCGGTCCATCTGCGTCTGCCTTCCACCAGCCAACCCCCCTGAGCTCTGCCCTGCTGTTACCTTCAGTTTGTGTGCTTGGTGGGACTGATCCACAACAATAGACACATACTCAATGTTTTACTCTCCAAGTCACACTAACACAATTGTGCTATTTTATAAAGCCAAGAACATTACATGTGCTTTTAGTAATTCCTGTTTATTTAACACTATTACATTGTCACATATGTTTTCCTACCTTTGCGTCTGACAATAAACTCAAATTTCTCAGCAACCAGTGAATCCAAGCTGACATTAATCCGGTCAAGGCCGGCATCTTTCAGCTTTGGCAGGAGCCTGGCTAAGTTTATGCCGTTGGTTGTCACGGCAATGGTTTTCAGGCCTTCCAACCTCCTCAGTTCTGCTGCAGAGGGACAATAAGAGAGGGAGAGAGAGAGACATGAAACTTTGGCCTTAAAGCGTGAACTCATAGATTTCCTATTTGGTTCCTACGGGTCTAAATTTGGGAGCACAGCTCATGTGTACATACATTGTATGACATTTAGCGTCTTTCTAACCCTGACCCTAAACCAAAGCGGTTAGAAAAGGCTGAAGGTCAAGGTTTTAATACAGAGGCAGAGGAAAGTTTGAAACCATTCACATCACTTTACTATATAAATCATTAATCACCTTGTAACACATTTTAATTAACAACATAGGTAGTTACTAATTGCAGTCATCACTGAATTTGAACACTGGAAATTAGCTGTTTCTAAATATTTACACCCAGCAAGTTGCCAGGCATCGACAACCAGATGACTCATTACGATTTGTAAATATGAAATATGGCTCCAGTATCATCTGACACCTGGTGAAATTACTGGTAATATTATGATTGAAACATTACTAAGAAAGAGTAGTTGATGCATCCCAACCAAGGTAACACAGTCGAGGGATCAGTACTGAACAAAACTGGCGACTGTCTTTATTAAGATAAGTAGCACTGAGTCTATATCATGTTTTGCATCTTGCACAACATGTGCAAAGACAGAGAGAGCAGATCAAACGTCGGGTTACATGGGTGTCATACGCTCTGTCATGTGGCACGGTGAAATTGAGGGTCTTTTGTTGGCAGTATATGGTGCTCTTTCTACCAAGACATAAGCCGCTGGTCACACAACATCGCTCTTCTTCATGCATTTCATGCTTCAACATTGCTCCCACTGTTCTTAGCTAATGATCCTCAGTGGTCAATGCTGCAACAGTTAATCTACAAATCAGGCTCTAAGATTAAAGTCATACATCAGTAGGCTGATAGCTGTGGTGTAACCAATCATTTCCTCTCCACATGAAAGCCCCTGATAGTCCATCACTGTGTCAACTTAGTCATATGATAATACACATAAAGTGAGTTTGTGTTTGCCACAAGATAATAAAACAGATGTAACCAGTCCTCAGTCCCCTCACTTTGTGGTCCAGGAAACAAAAGCAATACTGAGGAAAAGTCAACACTCCTATTTCTACACCAGTTACTGTAGCTGATTTCACAGTAAGAGCATCACACCCTAATGCCATCTGAAATAATCACAGGCTATCAGCTCATCTTTATTACCAATGATATCCAGCACGTCAGGTCTGATGAGGGGCTCCCCTCCAGTCAGACGGATTTTGTCCACCCCCTCCTGGACAAAGAGGCGAGCCAGGGTCATTATCTCTGATGTGGACAGCAGCTGGCCCCGGGGTGTAAGCTTTACCCCCTCCTCTGGCATGCAGTACTGACCTGCAAATGGGAAGAGACTTTAAATACTAATGTAATGTAAATCCTACACTATCAAGCACTCACATACTATTTAGTACAGTAAGTGGGGTTCTGCTGCACATTTATCAGAGTTCACCACTATTTTCTCTTTTGTGTGTGGTTTGTTTATAGTAGCGGCCTGGTAGCTCAATGGGTTAAGCGTCAGACTGGAATGCAGAAGGTTGTGGGTTCGAACCCCATCTGACTCCTAACCCATCCCCTACCAGGTGTGTCCCTGAGCCACCAGACAACCAGCGCTAGCTCCTTGTAAGTCGCTTTGGATAAAGCAAAGTAAAGTAAAGTAAAGTTTAAGATGGGAAAGTAAAGTGGCTAATTACACCTTTGATGAGAAAATCTACTCACAGCGCAGGTTGCATTTCTCTGTCAGTGAGATGCGCAGGTAGCTGTGCCTCCTGCCAAAGCTGTCAGTCAAGAATGCTGAAAAGGGGAGTACGGAGTCCCCTCTCAGTCTCTCCTGAGGGAAAAACACAGGATCTGACATTATAATGTAATGATGGATACCAAAGAGATATTTAGTGTATGGAGTCTCTCTCCAGAACTAACAATGCAAACAACACAGCCACAACCTTCCTCTCTACCCTTCACTTTTAAACACACACACGAACGTACTTGTGTTTTTATCAAAACTTTAAACCAGCGATAGCGAACACACTTTACTTTAAATGTTATTCTTAATGACATTTCTTTCATATGGGCATTAAATTGATGCAGTTGATTTACATCCAATACTTCTCGTAGGCATCATCAGAAGTTGCTTAACTGTCTAGTTTTTCATTTGTAGCTGACTGGGTAAAGGGCATCAAGCAATGGTTCAGCACACAGTACTAGGGGTAGGAGCCAAATACAGGGTAGGGTTTTTACTGGATAACAAATTGTCTTAAATCACAACTTTGCTAAAAGTTCCCAAAGCCAATATTAAAAAACCTGACTGGGTCGGTCACAGTGTAGGCGGTTCACATGGCACTGTACAGCATAGCCCTTCTGACCTTTGACTACACGGCAGCTTGCTGTTATCTCTTCAGCACAAAGGCAACCCAGTGACTCAGCAGTAGGCTGAACACACTAAAGTTAATTACAGGATGCAGAGAAATATTGAACACTTTTATTCCTATGAAACAGAGTGTGTGTACAATGAGGCTAACATTGGGTCTGTTGATCTTCTTTAAAGATCATGTGCAAGAGTCCTCTTTACTTCTGAAAAAGACCCTTAAATCTCCTTAGAAAAAGGTGGAGGATCAGTCACTGAGAGCACATGTGCACCTGCAGGACAAACAAACATGAGCTGTGCAATAGAAGAAACAGGCATCTGGTTTTCAGGTGTAAGAACATTAATTTTGCCTTGTGGATAAAACATTATATTACCCACTGTGTTTTTTTTGTCCCTTGAACACTCCTGTTTGCAAACTCTTAAAGCTGGGACAGTTGTCATATTCATGTTTGTATTAAAACGGTACTTTTTACGCTATTCAAATGATCAGTATCAGTAAATTATCTGTTGTAATGTTATTTCAGGACAAGGGAAATGATTTGATATACACTCATAGTGCTGTCCACGCAACAGTCGTAATCATTATCCTGACGGTTACCGTTTACTCGATGACGGAGCTGAAGTTTACCGGGCCGTGAACTGGACACTGCTAACGTTCACGTCAGCTCACACGTTTACCTTGTCTTTACTAGTTCGTTAACGTTAAAAGACCACCAACTATTACTGACCGTGGGGTAGAGCGTTCAGTCTTCCAGACAGTACTAACGTTACCTGTGTTGTTGACCTGCTTGTCAGAGACGCCGTGAAGTTGGAAGCAGCTAAAATCGAGTCTCCAAGTTCAACTTCATTATTCTTGGGCGCAAAAGTGAAAAACAGCCGCTGAATGCTCAATATTTTTCTGAAACGACATAAACTACTGCGTGTGTGAGACAGGCGGCAGCACATGCTAGCGTGAGAAGCCATAGTGGGGCAGTTAGTTGCCTGACAGCTCGTCCAGCAGGTTGCGGAGCTCTCGGCTCTGCAGTGTCGCTCAGTTAGCGGTTAACCAGAACACCTAGAAGGGACGTTCAGGGGCGGGGTCACCTCAGCCAATGGTGCTGAAATACGCCAGCACTAGTGCATGATGGGTAGCGTAGTCCGGAACCAGAAACCACCTACACGGGTCATCAATTTGTCACCCTTGGTGTATTTTATTGCCTCAGTGTGTTTTTATTTGTGTTTTTAATGTAGACATACTATATCCAAAGCATGCTGGAGCAGAGAAAATTAACAAACAGGCTAGAAGAAGCATCAAACCTCATTTTCTAAATGTTAAAAGTGCAGGAGCAGAAAACAGCTGTGTTCATATAAATACTGTCAAAATATTCAGTAGCAAGTTTAAGCTAATGGGTGGTAAAATACAGAAATATTTGACATTTGTTGAATCATAGGGAGGATACTGTCTGCAATGCGGCATCTATCCACTAGATGGGGGTGCAATACTGCAATGTTTTCAAGTTATACACAAACACCAATGCCACAAAACATCACAGTGTCACTGTGTGGAATATAAACACAGTCATGCGTTGAGCTGATTGTTCTGGCTATAAAATGGTCAAATGTGTTGGCAAATGCAACCGGATTTCTATGCTCCTCCCTAACAACTCTCCCCCAGCACTATAAATAGGACAACTAAGTATTGGAGGCATGGTGTATGTGTTTCCTGATAAGGGGTATTGTAGTCCAATCAACACACCTCACCTAGACTCAAAAGCTTTTTATCTGTTGGCTACTTTTTCTGTGTTCAGCCCTCCCGTAAACACCTGTTTCTATGATGCATACTTTAATAAACCAGTCACATTTAGATCTCATATAGAGAAAGCGTTACAGCATCATGTTCCACAAACAGCTTCTAAATCAGAGTATTGTACCTAAACCACACAATGCTACGAAAGAGTAAAGCAAAATATGTACCACTAAAAATGATCAGCAATTATCAGTCATGTGCAAAGAAATGAGATGTGGTCATTGGCTGAAACAGAACTTTTGTCTGTGACAGTAATGATGATTCTTTCGATATTGAGGTGACTCATATTGTAAATGACTCATAAACACATAGGTCATTATAGGTGGGTTTGTGGTGAAATCGTTCAGGATTTATGTATTTGAGTCAGCGCACACAGGCCAGAGGGGACCAGAACCTCTCTTCAGACTTAGTTCACATCACTGAACAATGATCCAGCAGGTAAGTCCAGCCATCCTCATATTACTAGATGTTTGGTAGTGGTGGAGCCAGACTCTTATATATTAGTACTTTCAATTCGACAGACACTTATCACAGACATGATATATGAACATGAACATCTACACAAACAGATCATTTGACATCCAGTTAAATGTTGTTTCTCAAGTTTCACCTTTGCAGATGTTTTTGGTAGCCATCATTAATATGCTCTTGGCAGAATTGTCAATTGAACAAAATGAACTGGACAGGCAAACAATAAAATAAATAAAAAAGGAGAGAGTCAACTTAACCTTCTGAGGAGATGAAGATTTGGGTAAACCTGCCAGTAGGCGTACCCAAATCCAGTACTCAAGGGCTACTATCCTGATTGTTTACGGATTACCTGGTTCAGGTGTGTTGAGCCAATCAGAAACTGTAAATGCTGGGATGCTTGGAAAACAATCAGGAGAGTAGCCCCCGAGGACCAGAGTTGGCTACCCTCGCGGAGTGTGAAGGACACTCCTCATAGTGTTTTATGACTCTGCAGCAGGGGTGGATCTACAACAGTCACCTCAGTCATTTTGTAAGCGACGTCAGTAGCATCCCAATGTAGGAAGAAAGTGTGCAAACTAAGAAAACAAAGCTCAGTTTTAGGGTTTGGATTCTGATGTCTGGAGTCAGGAGATATGTAACGTGATTGACAGCCAAACTGTTTGGCTACCATTGTGAACAACACCTGCCAGCCGCATTAGACACTCTGGTGCCCTCAGCAGCACCTTTAGTGACAGGCTGCTTTACCCTGCTTCAGCTGTGCAGATAAACGTGAAATCACAGCTAGCCAAGAATCCTGTGAAACATGTTGGGTTTCCCAGCATTTTTTTTAGCCCTTTCTCCATCAAACGTGGCACCATAAACATTTCACCTAATTGCTTTTTGTATTTGTAGGAATATACAAATTGAGCAGTGCTCAAGGCAACTGTTGTCGATGAAGTGATGCAGAACGTCCCCGTGCCTTTGCAATCACATTTAAATGCAGGTTTTACACTAATAGATGTGTAATGTATGCAGAGGTTTCCTACAATACTGTATAACAACTACATCAGTGTATTTATTATAATAGTCAATGTGATATAGACTACAATTCAGTGCTCGAGGCTTGGGACACAACTACTGGGGATTATTGACTCTATTCTACAATGTGGCAACACTGAATGTCCCTTTTACAGATGCAGAGATGTGTAATGATCTGAATGCAGTCATATCTAGCCTGGATTTGAACCATGGTAAAATTGCAAAACATCTGACACATGGGTGGTGTTGCTGTGTTTTTGCAAGGTGTGAGGAGTGCATTAGCACAGAATAAGCACGTGTCAACCACAGCTGGAATCACTGAGCTCTCTGAAGCGGCACAGCACTCCTTTCTTTTTATGCTCATACCCACTAATCTTTGTATACCACAAGCACTCTAATGTTCATTTTTATTTTACCAGCGATCACAAATTCCCTTCAGAACCATTGCAACAAGCAAAAAGTGTTAGGTAGCCTGCAGGCCTGTTAGTCCTCTTGAATGGTTGGAATGACAGTGGTAATTATCATGTCATGACACAGAAATTAGACAGAGGTATTTAAAGTCGTTTGTGAAATAGATTCCTCAAATGATAGGCTCACTTCCCACTTTGTCCAGCAGTATTCTCTCCTGTCTATTCTGTGTGGGCGTAATTTACTATTGAAATAGAGGGAACATGAATTTGCATATGGCTAACACCGAGCATTTTCACACAATAACAGCTAATCTCTGGAGCACTGTGTAACCGAGGCTCAAATATATTCATGCCATCTTTAATTTATTAATTTATTGGTGAGTTAATTTGCTCTGAGAAAGTGCATCATTTAATATTATACACTGTTTTGTGCCGCTCCGTTCAGCTTGTTATTCTTATTTATCTTATTTATTTAGCACCAAATTAAAACAGAAGTTGCCTCAAGGTACTTTACATTGTAAGGTTTAAAGCCTTCCAGAATATACAGAATAATGTGGGAAGCCCAACAGTCCCACTTGAGGAGCACTAGATGACCAACAAAAGGAAAAACTTTTTTCCAGGTGCATGGAAAGAGGAGAGAGAAAAAAAGAACAGGTAACAGCAAGCAGCAGCAAACAGGCACTGGGCAGATGGTTTGTGACCAGTCACTTCATACTGGCATCATAGAGCACTGAGGTCTATGATACCTACAGCAAGGTACAGAGAGAGAGAGGGAGAAAAAGGGAGAGACAGGGAGGACGAAGCACAACCAGCGGTGAGAGAACAAAGATATAAACATGCAATGAAGTCAAAAAGTGGACAGAGAGTGAAAGAAGAGGAGAGAAGCTCAGTGAGATATAGAGTCCCCCAGCAGAATAAATCTATAGCAGCAACTAAGAGATAGTTCAGAGTCACCTGATCCATCTCTAACTATAAGCTTATCAAAAAGGAAAGAGGTCTAATCTTTAACCAGCTCCCAGACCTTTAACTGGGAGCTGGATCCACAGGAGAGGAGCTTGATAGCTGAAGGCTCTGCCTCCTATTCTACATTTAGAAACTCTAGGAACCACAAGTAGACCAGCACTCTGAGAGCAAAGTGCTCTGCTGGGATAATATGGGATAATGAGGTATTTAAGATAGGATGGGGACTTAGTACTTTACAGAACTCTGGCTGGTGGCTTTTACAGTAGTCAAGTCTGGAAGTAACAAATTTATGGACTAGTTTTTTACAGCTTCATTTTGAAACAGGGTGCTCCTAATTTTTGAAATTGTACTCAGGTGGAAGAAGTAAGTTCTAGATATTTCTAGATGTATGTTTGAGGTAAAGGATATATTTTAGTCAAATCCACTTCTGACAGCAGTATTTGCAGAACTGTTTCTTATGCTATGCGGACCATCCAGATCCCCCGAGGCCACTAGGGGGCCCCCCAGCTACCGGTTTTGTCCCAAAATATTTTAAAAGAATTATTTAGAAGAAGTTATTTATTTCTTAGATTATATTTGTACAAGGTGTGTTAGTTTATGTTTGAAGTCTTGTCTATGAAATTCAACAATGTACATTGGCATAATTACAAGTTACATACAAGTGCAATATTTTGTGACAATTACCATTATCATTTTGAATCTTTACTTGGCAGATGCTTTTATCCAAAGCAACTTACAGGGAGCTAGCACTGAGTGTCTGGCTCACGGACACACCTGGTAGGGGATGGACTAGGAGTCAGACAGGGTTTTGAACCTGCAAACTTCTGCATTCCAGTCTGATGCCTAATACATTGAGCTACCAGGCCAGGGTCAGCGTTTTAAATGTCAATGAAAGGAATAATCCAATTAAAATAATATATTATATAAGGGTGAAGCCAAAAGTCGCGCGTGTCAGACCATTTCCTTTTCAGTTAAGCTGACAAGGACAACAGTACTGAGTACTAAGTAAGAGCAAATCAAAGTTCACACACTGGCGCAACTGTTGCAGTGATTTCATGAATGGGTCCCCCGAAACGCTGGAAATGGCACTTTCCAGAGAATGCAAAGTCATCGAGGCTGGAAACATGTCATGATAACATGTCTCTGAGATACTTGGACCCAAATAGAGAAAACCTCAGTGTCGTCACATTTAAGGATGCTTGAAGTTTGACTAATTGATTAACTGATTTGGTTTATAGATAAATATAGGTGAATATCATCTGTGTTTCAATGGAAATTAATAGTGTGTCTCATTATAATATTGCATATAGCACCAGAAATGAGAAAGTTATGAGAGGGATATACTGTAGTATAAATAGTATTCTTTCTATCTTTCTTTCTTTGTTTGTTTCTTCGTTTCATTTCTTTCTTTCTTTATTTATTTACGTCCCTATTTCTTTTTGTGTCTGTTTGAACTGAGAGCTTCTGTGACATTCTAATGAAAAACTATGAATGATTGTATAATTAATAACTCTTCTGATACACATGTAACCCTTCCACTGAACAAGCATAGCCTAAAACCCAATGGATTTTTCACTTTCTAAGCCCAACACTACTGTGCTTAACCAGAGTTGCAGACTTGACCCATCAACAGCACAATTGGAGGTTCTTTAAAACCCCATAATTAGCTTTCACATTCATACAAAAAGGCTGATCTCAAGATTACACAGCATTTTTCTAAAAGCTCAACATGAAGACACCTTATACGAGAAACGAAATGTGAAAACGAAGCTGGAACAAAGGTCTTTGTTATACATGTAAAGACATACAATATGTATCATTGTCAGTGGTCTTTAACTAAGTCTTTAAATAGAAGCACTACCCTGCAGCTCTACAGAAAATATATAACAAGATACGTCTTGTAGACCCTGCTGCATTGAAAGTACACAATTTGGCTCTCTGGACACTTTCATATTTACTGGAGCTGTTCAAAATCCAAAGGCACTGATTATTATTGACTCTTTTGGCTTAACACAATCAGTACATGGCCCTACGCATGAACATGGTCATACACTAGACCTTGTCCTTTCTTTTGCCCTCCCTGTGTCTGGTGTTGTAATCTCCGATTGTCGGCTCTCTGATCATCTGCCTGTAATTTTCAATATTTTAGCTTCTGCTACAACAAAGAAACTCTCCGTCCCGGTAGAGTACAGGCGGGTGATAACCCAGCACACAGCGGATGAGTTCTCCACCTGCTTTAGGAACACTAATCTGTATACTCTGCATGACTCCATTACAAACCCTGAGGAATTATTATCGTTGTTATCCTCCTCCTGTAGTG
>JAUMTR010000004.1:14682558-14702697 GCA_032270685.1 Microctenopoma stevenorrisi | reverse complement strand
CCTGAGGGTTCCACAGGGTTTATAAACCTGCTCCTCACACCAGTCAGTCAGACTTGAGAAAGCCCTCTGGATAGAAGTGCGAAACGTCGTCAAGAAACCTACTAAGTCCAGTTGCTATTGGATAAACCTTTTTGAGAACACCATGGTATTGTTATATCCAAGTCCATTACATCTGCACAAAGTGTTCTAAATTGTGGAGTTATTTTTTAAGGACTATTTGCATTGAGAGGAATAATTGAAAGTGCACATTTAGACAATGCCCCCCTTACTTTAGCTGTGTATGTCAGTGACTGGGACAGCATGAACAAGATCGTGGCATTGTTCTAAGATGTGGAGCTACCCTCCTGATCTGTATCAAGGACACTGGGACATCCATTATTAGGGGCTCTTCAGCAAAATAGGTACTGAATCATGTGTATAACTGCATCATAAGAAAACCTGTTTAGAGATTTATTGTAGAGTGCATAGGTGACCTTCCCCTCTGAGCCACTTTACCAGTAATGTCTCAGGAACAATGGCTGCTCTGATATAATATACGTCTCTTCACTGCTACATTTTGGTTACCAGTTATGGTCTAAATATGGTATTCCTCTGCTTTCAGCTTCTGCATGTTCTTGTAATATGACCTTTAATGCAGTTGATTCAGCTATTTAAAAAGCTATGTAAGCTAAGCACCTATTTTCACAGGCTAACAAGACACTATGTAAAACTGACAGTCTGCATTTGCACCTAAATCTCATGACCCCTATACTGTCAGTGAGTAACAAAGTGTCTCTTTCTTTAGCATTAATAGCTTTGTGACAACTGGCAGGATTTTAAACAAAACAAAATCCCACCAGGGAAATACACTAATGACAATCTATACTCTCCAGAGCTGCTTTGACATGTAGATGTATATTTAGGGACAAGTCATTGTCCTTTGTTGACTTTGTGGTGTAGTGAAGGGACACGGGGAGGCTCTAAACACACATGGTGCATCTCTAAAGTTAATCCTCAGGCTGTTATCAATTCTCTACCCGTTTGGGTGTTAGCCACTAGGGACAGCTCTGAAAACACTGGGACAAAAGGAAGTCCAGAACTGAGAGAAGGACAGTTGAGTAACCCCAGTGGTTTGGGACAAAGGATTTTCCTAAAGATGCAAAGCTCCAAATACACATTGATCATATCGATTGATTGTATCATCACAGGACGTGGTTTGCAGGCAGTGGAACTGTTAAGCAACACAGACATTAAACTTTTAGATAGTTTCCCTTTCCTAAAGTTTCTTCAGCTTTTTAAGACATTTTACACGTGTATGTTGAGTTTTAAAGTGCTGTAAGATTAAGGGAAATGCAGTCCCCCAGCATGAATTGCAAATTTCCTGAGATGCTTCAGCAAAAAATATCTTGTACCCACAAACTGATCTTTTTAAAGGTTATTTTTGTGACTTCTATTAGATAGCTGACAGCAAACCCAGCAGTGTAACACTCAAAGTGGACGGTGATGTGCGGAGGAAGAGTGAAGAAGGATGCAGTGATTCCATATGTGATGCATTAAAGATTAGTAGATTACATCTACAGATGAGAGGCATGGGAAAAGGCACTAACCATAAAACAATGTTTCAGCTCCACTATGAATTCAGTCATGTGTCATTTTTCATCTTTAGACTGTTTAACTGGTTAATTTGTGGGTTCATTGTTTTAAAACAGGCAGCACCTCAGCTTCCTGCATGTGCAGAGATTGGGTTTGGTCAGGTGAAACACATCAGCATGTCCAATATCTTAACGTTAACTGACTAATAAAACTCTCAGCAGTTTGGACACTCTTCCCTCCCTTTTTACTTTTTTAAAGGAACTATTAATAACTCCTGCAGAGGTGAAGCACTTTCTAGTTTTCAGAGATTAATGAAAAGGTAGTCAGCATATGAATAATTTACCTCTGTCCTCTTCATTGCTGATCTCAGTTTGGACAGATACCCTCTTAACCCCGCAGCTTCTTCTCCTTGCAGTTCGAACCTCCTCTAGAATTTGATAGAGATGGTAAGAAGCAGTTCAGCAGTGCATTCATCCTTCAAACAATGCAATTATGGCAATATCTGTACAAAATTTTAGAAAGTGTAAAGCTCAGAGGGATTTTCCCACTGCAGCCCATACTAGCAGGTCTGAATGCATCGTCACAGTTGAGAATCCAACTACCAGGAAACTGCAGCTTCCTTTCTTTCATAAATGTTATATCATCTAATGCCCAAGATCTGTGTCTTATACAAATGACTGCCTGTTGCCTTGTCTAATTGTCTCTGTGACCATGTCAAGCACAAATTTGTAGCTGCTCCCTTTGAGGCTGCAGCCTGGAAATTCTCAGGCATTTAGTCGTGAAATGGAAGCAGGAAACTTTAATTTAAATGTGCTAGGTGCTATTTATACAACGCAGTAAAAATAGTTTAAGTTTAACGATACACTCTTAGTGTGAAACCAGCTCCCTCCTTAGGTAAAATTCTGTTTATAGTGTCTTCAATTTGTTCCTCTGCATTATCAGCGGCAGCATGTTTTCACAGATAAGTAATGTAAATAACAAACTTGAAAACAATCTTGTTGGAAATAACGTCTCCTACATATCAGTACTATCTGACTTTGAAAGATACAAATAAATGTATGGAAGACACTTTCTGCAGCTAAAAGACACACACTTCTAAAACAGTGTATAAATAATACAAATAAACACAGAGCATAAATATTGGACTTACAGATATTATACTTATGCATAATAATAATAAGCATAATCATCCTCTTCTTTATTGTGGTGTTTGGGATGATGTTTAATATAATCCAACATTTAGATATGATTCCATGATGTAATAAGTGATTATTTCTGTGAACAGGTGTTTGATTCATAATTAATCACTCATTCAAAACATTAGGAGAACACCATTGGGACATATGTTCAGATCTTTTTCCACAGCACACATTTTATATTCACCTAGGAGAAAAAACAAGAAACATTTGAAATTCTTGTTATGAAATCTCATCAGCAAGTTATAGTACTTAAAAAAAGATTTGGAAAATGTACAATGAAAACAAACTTAACATGTGACTTCACTTGTTCATGTGCTCCATGAACAAGACAGATCTGTAAGGGTGATTTGGAAATGTGCATACTTTTATATATGCAATGAGCCAAACTGTCGACATGAAGAGAAGGACTGGACAGACGAACCCTACCAGCCAGAAGGTGGGTGTCTGAGTATGCTGGCAGGTCAGTCACACCAGCAAACCAGAATACACTTGTGAGGTGACAAACAGGGACATCCTCACCTCTGATGCTCAATATGATGTTACAGGCACATTAACTAGTTCTGAAAAGAAAAGAGTCTACTACCATCTCACAATGCACTTAAAAGGAGTGCAATAAAAACATTCTGGAAATGATCAGAATTATAAAATAACAGAAGCTGTTGCTTTCATTTCCACACACAATATCATTTACCTCTACTTTAGAATCTGTGCAGTAATGTGAATGGAGTAATTCAATCAGGACATGTTGATATAAATTGTAAATGCCCCGCTAGTGCATCTCATCCAAAAAAACTACACCTGCCTTTCAGCAACAAAAAAAATCATCTTTCCCAACAAGCTGTTTGTCCCCAGGCGTTCAGAGTGCTGATTGTTGGCAATGCAGCTTTCTACATATGGTCATAAGTACACCATGGACTCAGATATTCTCATCCTCCCCTCCAGGAAAGATTCTGCATACTCGGTGCAGCTCGGCAGCCTGTGACATTTTATACAGCAATTTACAAGGAATGGATGTGAGTAAGAAGCTAGCTCAACCATATGATTGATTTTCCCTCATGTCCCTGACGATATTTAAAAAAGCGTACAGCCCAGAACAGTTGAGTTATGAACACATTATCCTCAGTTGGGTTTTCTCCAGAATCACAAACGTATGTGTTTGTTATGACTGAGGGCCATTTGTACCTTACTTATTTGATACACTGTGTTTAAGAGAATCTAAATTAACAGTGAGGGTAGTGCTTGTATAACACACTACCAAGCAGCAAGTAAAAATCATTAACCATTAGCTTTGCTGGTTTGGCAATGCTAATATCATCATATTCTTATGTACAGTTCTTCTCAGTCTCTATCAAGATACAACTGTAAAAATATGTAAACTGATATACAGAGGTCACCAGCAAACATTAGTACTGTTTTAGTTAGTCTTTAAGTAGATTTATTTATATGATTATTATCATTAGGAAATGTCAAGAACAAGAGAAGTCAATCCAATTTTTTCACATGTAGTAACATGTAGATAAACTGGACAGTGATGTTGAGACTATGAATGTCTACATCAAATTGAAAGGAATTTGATCTGGAGAAGGAAAATTCAGATCCTTCTTTAAAAAGAAGAAGAAGAAGAAGCAGCAGCAGCAGCTTGACTGTCCGAGCTGCAACCTAGCATACCTACCATATGGCTTTCTATTATGTATGCCATAGTTTATTACATACACACAGATCAGTGCATGTTCATACAACACACCAAACAGCACAACCTCTTCATCCCCCTGCTGGCACTGGCCTTTACAGAGAGAACATGCATTATTGACCAAGAAAGTGCTTTGACCAACTAAGAAGTGAGACATAAAGAGTCCCCTGCCTCAGTAGTGGAACACACATTCTCTGAAAGAGGCGAGCCACCCTAAAAACGAGATGGAGTGACCCGCTGTGAGCAAGTGGGGGCCGAGGAGGAGTACAAAGCAATCATTGAGCGGGCATGGCTGAGTGCTCGCTCCACGTCAGACCAGCAGACTGAAAAAAAGAAGGAATGTCTGAAAGGTCACCATCCTGCTGATTTTACAGAATAATTCTCAAGGTCAATAATTTCGCTGTCTGGAGGACTGAATCTGAAGTAAGGACACTAAAATGTTTCACTCTCCATTCATGAAGTGTTTCCATCTCCCACTTCCCAGTTACAGTTGAGAGCAACACTTTTCTTGACAACGTTTGAAGTGATGTTCACCCTGATAGAGTGCTTATTAACAAATGCTGAGAAAGCTGAGAGGGGTGACGCCAAAAGAGACGAAGCGGTGGGATCAGTTTCAAAGCCAGTGAGGCAAAGACATATCAATAAAAGAGGCCCACTGCACCACGGCAACACCCATGCAGAGAACTCGTCTGTGAGCTGAGATCCTCTTAAATATAAATATGAAACTGTTGACCTGCAGAGCTTCACTTCAATTCACAAACTGCTACTAAAACATTCACATTTCTCAACTAATTTCAGTGAGTTGTTTTGTTGTATATGTGTCAGTAGCTGTGAGTTATGTTAGCCACAAAAAACATTATCTATGGTTACTTACACAACAGCTAGTTTATAACTGCTGCTCGTGGTGTGTATCAGTGTTGTTTACTGAATGAATTACCACTAATGGTGGGAAATAAATGAAGAGAAATCATATATTGTTAAACATGGAACATTTGCTGGGTATTAACGGAGAAGCTTCCAGGACAAAGTGAAAAGAAGATCTCGTACCTGAGCAGCGGTGGTTTTACAAATCGTTACGTTAGCTAGCAAAAGGTTTTGGCAGGTGGGCGTGATGTGTTGAAACTGTGGCAAAATAATTTCAAATATTACTTTCTGAGAAGTGACGCGTCAAAACTTTTTAAATGTTGGTAGGCAGGGCAAGGGGTGTCTACAAAGTTATTTTCATCCTCTTGTCAGCAAGAAGTATTTGTGGAAACTGATTTAATAATTGACAATGATGGACAAGTGTTAGAATTAGTGAACACCGTGACTCACATTTCAGGTAAGTTTTACAAGTGGCAGCTAAGTCATCAGTGTAAAAAATGCTAAGCAGAGGAGGACAGGAAAACAGTGACGTACTCCATCCACTCCAACGTGGATTAATACTTTGCTTGGCAGACGCTTTTATCCAAAGCGACTTACAAGGAGCTAGTGCTTGGTGTCTGGCTCAAGGACACACCTGGTAGAGAATTTAAACCTGCAACCTACTGTATAGGCTTAACTCATTGAGCTACCAGGCCACTAAATGAGGGTCCTGCAAATCATTCTTATAAAAATGAATCCATGATGCCTGTAAACGTACATGTTCCTTTAAAAATGTGGCAGTAACACATTTACAAAGCAGGAGAGAACTCACTCACCACCACCCACCATTCCAGATTCTATGGTAACTCATTAACCACAACAGCGCTGCACTGAATCACTAAATCACTTAATCAAATTACTGATAAGAACATAAATGCAAGCATGAAATAGGTGTTGTTGTTCAGGCAGTAATCCATCCCCAGTGTAATGCTGATATATGACCAAGTGGATGGAATCTCATTACATAGGGAGTTGATCACGTTTCACCTCACCTATTACACATGCAGCTCAGCAACACCTCAAAATATCTGTAATCACTGAGACCTCGGACGTGCATTTGACTTAAATAAAACAAACTGTTGCTCTATTAAATGTATTACAGTGAACTCCGGAGTGCTTTCATCATGAGAGTCCAGTCGAAAAGCAAACGGCTTCGTTGAGGCACAATAATGAGAGCGAGGCTGTTATTTAAAGACTGGAACCATGACAACAGAAGACCACTGCTGGTGAGGGAAATTAGTTGTACTTATTTTAAGACAGAAAGAGAAAGCGGAAAGGGGGGCTGGGGACTATGTTATGCATGAGACTGAATAAAGGATTTAAGGTTACTTTCTGTGTTGACTGCTGTGGCTTTGATTGATAGATGTTTTACTTCGAGGTAAATGCTGCCGGAACAAACAAAACTGGAGAAAGTGAATAATACCCTTTGATTACAGTGTTATCGGCTCGTAGACAGAACTTGTTGCATACTCACATGCTGCAGAGAGGTGGGAGTTTGAGAAATTTTAATATTTTCAAATGAACTGAGGAGCCAGTGAGTGATCACACTGCTCGTGCTCAGTGTGCACAGCGCGTGGGCGATGTGTACAGTCACAGTGGTCGCGCCTAACACTGTCCCCTCACAGCTCGAAGGTGCCTGGGTTCACCCCAGGTTTGCCCTTGGCACTCCAGTTTCCTCTGTGTTTGGTTAATTGGTAGCTCCGATGTGAGTGTGAACGCCTGTCTGAATCTGTCTGTCTCTATGTGACAGACTGGCGACCTGTCCACGCTGTACCCTGCTTCTCATCCAGTGACAGTGAAGACTGGCTCGAGCATCACTGAAACTTTGAACAGCAACAAAGCAGTTAAGGTACTCGATGGATCTAAAGAATTTATGCCACAGAGGAGCACCTGAGCCACCTGAGCAACTTTTACATGAGCAAATTGCATCTTATGTCATAATCCAATATACAATTCTCTTGAGCCATGTGTCTGTCCACCTGATGAATGGAAGCTCAATATTTATTACCTTTTAATCTCTGACCATGACGCCGCCGATTCCCAAAGGAAATATCTAGTTGTTCTTCTACATAATCACTTATATTTACTACCTCATCTTCTGCACCTCTGGTCCTTTATTTGGTGCTGGACAGGCCCAGTCCAGCAGTAAAGTAGAGCATAATAGTGGTCTGTAAGACGCTAAATGCTCTAATGCCGAGGTGAAGAAGAAGAGAAGAATCCACTTTATTGGTCATTGATATATTTTACAACCAAATCTATTCTCTGCATTAGACCTATCCCACTTGGGGGGAGCAGTGAGCAGCCACAGCTCAGGGAACTATGGCTGAGTGTCTCGCTCAGGGACACACCTGGTATGGGGGAAGGGCTGGGTGCTGCAGCTGGGAATCGATCCTGCTATCTCTGCATCCCAGCCTTAACCACTGAGCTACCAGGCCGACTGAAACGGTCACATCAAACAACACCTTTTGACATTACTTGTTGTTAACACATTCCATGAAGCAAAGATCTTATAGACTGTTGTGTTGTGTGAGTGTTACCTCACAGGCTCTAATGCCTTAAATTACACTGTAGAAACTCCTCTTCAAAGCTTTGCAGTCATTTCCCTCGAAACGCTGATCAAGAACTGAACAAAGAGACAACATGTGAATTACTATATGGAATCAATATAATTGGCTAATATGAAATGCTTTTATTTCTTTACTTTACTTTGCTTGGCTTTTATCCAAAGCGACTTACAAGGAGCTAGCGCTGGGTGTCTGGCTCAGGGACACACCTGGTAGGGGATGGATTAGGAGTAAGACAGGGTTTGAATCCACAACCTTCTGCATCCCAGTCTGACGCTTAACCCATTGAGCTACCAGGCCGCTGGTAGCTCCTTACATGCAGTTCATGCATGTAAGGTCCAAATCTGCATATTAGATCTTATGTATACTGTGGCATGAGGATTAGTGATCTATTCATTGGTCTAACTATGAAAACCCATTCAATCATTAGTTTACTGCTAGTGTCCCGTACGATGGATTAGAGGACATGGATAGATAATATTCAAATGTATTTATCTTTCTGCTGTGATCAGACTGCAGTGCGATGCATTTGTTAACAGGTTGCCATCGATCAAACCGAGCAGGAGAGACACAGAAAGAGACTAACTGTACATCTTGATGAAACACACACTCATATTTAGAGTTTGTTCCTTCTGATTTTAAAGGTTGTCACAGACTGTGGTCGGTGACATCAAATTTCAACCTGTGCACATCTGCGCCGTTAAGTAGCAGGAGAGTGAGTCATCTCTAAATGGTTCCTGATGCATAACACATGAAGTCAGTTAAAGTCAGGTAATGTCATTCAGTTTCCCCTGATCCCCACATAGATCTGTGATACGGGAATGTTGATGAACAATCATTCGCTTCTTCTATTTGTTCCTTCAGACTCCAGTGCGTTGCATTAAAATTCAAAGTTGCAAATGCAAAGTTTTGCATCGGTGCGCAGCCTCAAAAATATGAGAGCACTAATGCTTTGAATGTGCATCTGGTCGCTGCTCTCTCAGCCAGCGAGGCTGACAGATCTTCATCAGATGTGCAGGAGGAGTGAGAAGGAGGGACAGAGACAGAGGGACACAGTGGATGGGCATGAGACTGGGGTCAGTGTGTGTGTGTGTGTGTGTGTGTGTGTGTGTGGGTGGGTGGGTGTACTATACGGCTTATTTTGAAGTGTTATCCCCGCTGGCGGCTGCAGTTTCTCACAGGCCGCCGCCTTGGATCGTGTCACACATAAAGCACAGATGCTTACACATCGGAAAAAACGAGCGCACATGTAGGAATATGTATCCACTCACACAGACGTACACACGACTCACAGGCTCAATGGTGCCACTCATCTAGAAGCACTGAGCGCACGCCTGTTCTTCTGTTTGTGTTGGTTCTGCACAAAATGGCTGCAGGAAGAAACTCAATTCCAGGCACCTACTGCGTTTTTCTTACTTTGGCTTCCTCTGGAATCTCCAGCTTTGTTTAAAGACCTTTTCAGATTTTAATAAACGTTTTGTGAAAGTTGTCAAATAACTTTCATAAACACAAAAACACAGAAGTTTTGTTTAACATTTGTGTTTTATTGACATTTATTTTTCTTCGTCAGTCAAATGCTGCATTTGTAAAAATGAGACTGATATGACAAAATGCAGAAAGAAGCACTGATAAAGCTGTGATATCGCTGACATGGCCCGAATGTGAAGTGACTTAGCTCTGACTTTTTATGAATTTTTTCATTTTTCAAACTAGATCTGAGCCACTTTTTTGTGTAGTCCTGGATCAGATCATATCCGATCTCTGACTATGTTACTGCGGTCAGAACTTTCTCCTGTGTGCATGTGGACATTGGCTGCAGTGATCCGACAGTGTCTGCACCTCAGAGGAGAGCAGGCTTAGAGACCACAAACAGACAGAACAAAATCACCTGAAACATGTGACCACTTCTACTCAGGTGATAAAAACAAGGAGAGATATGGGGTCTCAGCATTAGAGTTAATTATACCTCATTTTTTTCTAAGTCCTAAGTGTGCATGGTGCTAGAAATAGAAACTTAAACATACATACACACAAGCACACACTTCACGTTTGGTTCTGAGCTACAGCCTGCATCTGGTAATAACTACAGAAATCAAATCAGTTTGCAGATGCCTGAAGGTTTGTTTGAGTGGTTGGGAAATAAGGTTGCAGCGTGCTTAGCAGCTGTTTGGCAAACACAGACTGTGAACGTCTGCTTAAATGTACTTGAAATTAGATTGTTTTATTAAAACAGGTTTGGTTTGGTGCGATCATTCTTCTGTTTCACACTCACCAGTTTTAGATCCATTCTTTATTTCAGCTCCTCCAGTGTGGGGGCTCAAGCGTCACATTAGCTTCACATAAACTGAAAATGACATTTTCAGAAGGACATCTGCAGACCTTACCCATATTAGTTTAAAATTAAATCAACAGGGAGGCAACTATTTTACAGCAGACCTGGAACAATGAGAGAACTGACCCTTTGAGATTGTAGCCTATTTATACTTCCTACAAAACAAATTCCTTTGGCATCCAGTGGTTATCTACAAACATGTACAGGTTGTTTCTTCACTCACGAGATGAATTCAGCCCTAATAATGTAGACATAATGGAGAGTTTTTGAAAAAATCACATATTGCCAAGCATTTTGTTTTGTGTGTATGTACAGATGTTTTTGATTCATCACTAAACCTGTGACAGCCTCTACAAAGCCTTCATTTGTTGTTGCACTCAGTCCCTTCTTAGCTGCTGCTTTTTCTGCGCTCCCCTCTGCCAGATTTCAGCTCCATCAGCTCCACTTCGTGCTTTGCTGCAGTCTCCAGCACTTTCTGCTTATTATAGAAGATAACAAAGTTATTAATGATGGGGTGGATGGGCAGGGCTATGGCAATCACCCCGCACAAAAAGCTCACGGCTGCGTTGCACTTGCCGAGCGTAGTTTTGGGGTAGATGTCTCCATAGCCCACCGTGGTCATGGTGATGATGGCCCACCAAAAAGACTGTGGGATGCTCCTGAAGAGGGTCTCCGGGTGGCTTTGTTCCATGGTGTAGGCCAGCGCCGAGAATACGAAGATCCCTACGCCCATGTACATGAGGAGCAGCCCGAGCTCTTTAAGGCTCCGCTTCAGCGCGTAGGTAAGAGTCTGGAGCCCGGAAGAGTGTCGCGCCAGCTTGAAAATACGCGCGATGCGCAAAATGCGCAGCGCCTGGACAGCCTGTTGAACATTAGCCAACTCCATCATGGATGTGGTGCCGAGGTATGTGAGAGATAAGACCACGTAGAAAGGCATGATGGTCATGAAATCTATGATGTTCATGATGGAGAGCGCGAAGTGCAGCTTGTTCGGGGAGGAGGCGAGGCGCAGCACGTACTCCGCGGTGAACCAGAGCATGCACGCCGTCTCTATCACTTCCAGCGTCGGATGCTCCACGAGTTTCCCCTCGGAGTCTGGCACTTGGAGCTCAGGGATAGTCCCCACGCACATCACCACTGCAGAAACCAGGATGGACAGGAAGGATGCGATGGCGATTATGCGCGCGGGCAAAGATGAACCCGGCTTCTCCAACAACCTCCACAGGAACTTCTGGCACCGCTGGGTGCGCGTAATGCACTGATCGGCCTCCAGATCCTCCAAAATCACTTTCACTTTGCTCGCAATCTCCTTCAGCTCCTGCTCCTTCTCACTCAGGTAACTTTTACAACATTCGTCTAAAACACTCTGGTCTATCTTCCAGAACTCCATCTCCTTGATGAAACAGATCGGGCAGATTCCGCGTTTGATGTGGATTTCGTCAAAGTAGTAAACGTCGATGATGCACTTGAAGGCATCAGGATCACGGTCAAAGTAAAACTCTTTTCTGCCAGCATCGAAGTCATCACAGAGCGACTGGATGGCTTCGGAGTTCTGAATCGAACAGTTCAGTAACTCCGCCAGTCTGCTGTCTGGGTAGCGGTTCAAAACATCCCCGTAAAGCACCACCCGGACTCCGCCGATGTTCACAGCAACCTCCCCGTCTGCGCACAAATCACCTCTATATTTTGGCTTCGGGACTGTCCACATTTTACAGAGTGTTTAAAAACCCAGTGGTGTAAGAATGAAACGTACTAATCACATTTAAAGGCCATAATGTCGGTGCGTAAAATGTGTCCTCCCCGCACTGTTTCATGAAGTGAATGGCACAGCTTGAGCGGCCAGCTTTTCCTAACACTTCCCACCTCTCTCTCTCTCTCTCTCTCTCTCTCTCTCTCTTTCTCTCTCTAACGCACACACAGAGAAAGGGGTAAAACAATAGACATGACTCTTTTCGTGCTGGTTATAGTGACAATAAAATGCCCTAATCTGAATCATTAAGGTTAATTCATTCGTGTAATATACGTGTCTTTTTTCCAAAGCAGATTATTCAGCATGAAACTAATTGAAGAAACATCATTTAGGACATTTTAGCAGTGGCAAATGTTGTGAGCGTGTTTCTGCGCAGAACAGAGACAGCGCACTCTCTGGTGCTCGGGTAATGCATGACATGCAGCGAAACATCATCCACTACAAAGAAATACTGTAATTACACGTCCTAATTCTTAGTCGACTTATCTGACAGTTAAAGTTAATATTCGTTTTCATATTTTGAACAACACATGAATAAAAACTAATTTTGTGTTTTTTAAATTCCTACTCCTCAGCTGCCAAGTAAATATTTATACTACAAAAAGCTAATAGCTGTTCCAGCAAACATACCGTGCATGAGTCAACTCAGGAAATAGGAGTTTGATAGGAAAGGAAAGAAAGCAGACAAAGCTGTGGCAGGAGGAAATCATTCATCTACATGCAGGAGAAGAGAAAGGAGGTTCGTTCAGGTTCGTCTCAGCGCTGGAGAAGAAAAGTAGGAAAACACATCAAAGTGGGACTCAGTTTCATGGACATGTCTCTGTTACCACAGGCTGGAAGTGTGCTCATCCCTGGAGTACTTACGTTAAACCTGTACAAAGGGAGGAGAGACCTTTTGGTGATTCAACAAAAATACCGTCTCCTCTTTTACACATCTCGTGGCCTCATCCTGTCACGTCACAGACATGTCACTGACACTGGATTATCCAGTTTCTTTGAAATGAACTGAATTAAGCTCCCCTGTAATAAGCTGAATTACACATGTGTCATGTTTACATGTTCTGTAATGGCCTTCCCATTAAAATAAACTCCACTTTTATCAACTGACCAGCAACTGCAAAATGCAACTTTTAACACTACATCTGCATTGATAATAACAATTTAATAATGCAATATATTTTTACGCACTAGTCACGGGACTTGTTTCAGCACAATTAGTACCTTTACTTTGGTACTTTGAGGTAAATCTCCATCTATCTGTTGGTTGTATCAGTAAACAAATAAGTAGCATCATTATAGTAAGGTAATAAATCTAAATACTTCCTCTGCCATTAACAATATATCACATTTAGAAACGTGAAAATACACTGGAAGTCCAATTTTGCACAAATAAACCCACTTTATTCACTTTATTACACTGCGATGGCTTCAAGGTTTCTTTTAAGAATGTACTTAAATTGCATAGAACTTACAATGACATTTACAGTACACGTTCTTTCAAAATAAAACACAGGAAGAAACTGAATGATATTAAACAACACAGTGCGCTGCTAACACTTTTAGCAATTTTAGCTGCACACTGACTGTCTGAAGAAGTCACGTTAAAGACATTTAAGGCTATTCTTCACTATATATGCTTTATTTCAGTATTTATGTCTTAATGTAACAGTTCAATGATTATAATAATTTATTCATTTATTAGCTTCTCTTTTATGATCATTAATCATTTAATAATTATTTGAATTACAATATGACCAGCCTGATGGAGTTTGTACATTTGATGTAAAGGTGTCTTGTTATCCCATGAGGCGAGGGCCGTGAAATGGCATGACACATAACAAAGATGAAATTCCTTCACTCTTAAGCTCCTTGTTCTGACCGACTGGTCTGAACAGGAGCAGCGGGGCCCTTAACGATCGGTCGGACGTCCTGTGGGTCCTCTCTTTTCCATCTAGTAGCTGTAGTCCAGGACGTTGGTGCTGATTTGAAAGCAGATGTAGGAGAAGTACTCCTGCTGCAAGAGTCCTGGGATGTCACAGTTCACATGCTAGTGAGGGGGAGACAGAGAGAAAACAGAGAACAGTGTCACACATATCTCAGACCAGGGAGATGCCACTGTTGCACTGCCTGTGTACCGTGAGTGTATTCCATTCAGTGCTGTTGCGTACATTACTCTGTTTTGTTCTTGCCTTTATTTGCATGCAGTAAATGTACGCACAGAACATTATGGCAACAAATTTACTTTAGTCACCACAGCCTGGTGTCTTTTCAAGTGGACTGCACAGCAGGCAGGTCACAGTGCTCTTCTGCTTCCTGACTTCAACATGAAATGTGGGGCTCTTAAGCCCTCACATTAGTCTGCAGCAAGTCAGAGAATGTCACCAAAAGAATGACTTACGATATTTTAAGCTTACATTAGCCAGATTACCATCAGGCTTATTTCTAACTAAACCACCACCATTTCATTGGCTCGATTAGAACTATGACACAACTATGAAATTGTCATAAAACAACAGCACAGTATTAATGTGACCTTGGTCTCTTACTTCTGTCTTGCTGGCAGTGGCAGTGGGGTCCAGATGCATGAACAGTGAGGCAAGTTCTTTTCTTAGTTTCTTCGAGCGCTTCTTGTCAGTCTGCAGCAGAAAAGCGTGATAGTCGACAGGTAACCCGTACCTGTGCAGGACATAGCATTATGAGTCCGTTCACCCAGTAATGTTGAGAGAAAAGCACTAATGTCAACACATCTGACCTGAGGACTGATTCCACAAACACCCTCAATGCTTTCAAGTGAATCCAGGCAACAAATGCCTGACTGAAACTCAGCTTCAGCCAACGCACATAGACTCCCTGTGGACGAGGCACACGCACACATTTATAACGCACTACACCACATAGGTACACTTATAAAAATCACACATGATGCTCGACTCACATATTGTTCCTTTTTGTGAACAGCAAGCTGCTTCGTCTCCTCTTGCATCTGTTCCTCCAGATCGTAGCTGTACTCGCGCACGATGAACCTGAGTGGATCAGAAACTACACTATGGTAATTGACACAAACGACACAGATTTGGCTTGAGAGGACACGATGCTTCACTTCGTTCTGCTCACTTGTTTTGCTGGGCTTTTGCTTTGAACTCAGACAAATTCTTTTTGAAAAGGGTAACTGAGAAAACGCCTCCTTCTTGATCCTCATACAGTTTCCTGAGAGCCACAAAAAAGAATGACAGAAAATTAGAGCGACGCATGGCAACATGAAGATCGAATAAATCATAATAATGAACAATACATCTTGTAGCTGTGCTAAACAACTCAGTCAAAACGGAACTATGCAGCCCCATGTTGTCCTGCAGAGGGCAGTGCAGATCTGAACCCGCTAAATGGAAAACATTGTAAATTAGCTTTTGTGAGGACGTAGGAGAACAAAAATCACAATCTGGGTGCGGGGCCAGTTTCCTGTAAGATAACATGTCCTCTGAGAATCCAAATCACAACAGAAGTCACCACAAGGCACTTTGTAAGGTTTAAGACCTCATCTACAGAATATAACTATATACAGAATAAAGTGAAAAAGCCAGCACTTTCAAATGATGTCATCTAAAAGGTTTTTAAGATATCAAGGGGAGGGCCCAGCAATAATTAAATAGCATTCATTATATCATTTATTTAATAAATGGGTGATTCACCCTGCGGTAAGGTGAAGAAAATAAATCATACGAAACAGCTACTAACAACTGACAATTTTACAGTTTCAGTGTTTTTTTTCCAACCGGACACAAAGTAACAGATCTGGATATTTTGGCATCAAAAAGGTCAAATGTATAATGACTAAATCATTCTGAGAGTATCGCCTTTCAAAAACCCTCATAGTCACTGACACTAACCGGTACATCCTGTCATCCTTTAGAAACTGTGTGACATTAAAACAGATGAACATCCGGGACTTGCCCTTTGGCTGAAAGAGCTGAAGAGCTGACAGCCACGACTCACTCAGCTGTTGAATCTGTTTACTTTCAGTGTGTTTGTCACTTTGGCAATTAGTCCTTGGTATATTTGGGACGTGGAGGACACTGTCCTTTATCTGGTTTACTGGTCAACAACAAAAGCCATTGTTACTGATTAAAGCCAGGCGGACTCTCACTTTCTGCAGTAATGGAACACCTGTGGTTACTTAGCCTGACCTTTTGGATGCTGAGAACAGGTAGTCTGGGCTTCGCCAGTGCACATGTACATGGATCAAGTGGAATGGCTTGTCTCATGGCCAAATGTGGATGAAGACAGCTCACCTGCTTGACCTCGGAACCACAAATTGTGACATGGACTCGTAGGTGCGTTCCCACTGCGAGTAGTTTGCCCTGTGACCAAGAACATATTTCAGAAACACATTTCAGCCACGAAGAACATCGCAGGAATACGTGCACACACACAAACATTCCCACTGTGTCACTGACTTGGTCACCACTACCAGAACAGTGGTCAGGTACTCTGAGACTATCAGGTCTTCCTTTTTCACAATCTCATTCATGCTGCGGCTTAGCAAATTCCCCCTGCAGAGACACACAGTTCACTTAAACATTTCCACACAGCAGTTAATAAAATGTGTTTTTCCTGTCGCTGACTGTGTAACTCACTCTAGTTTGTGCTCGAGGATTTGCAAGCTTGATTTCACATTGTTGTACGCAACAGTTTGAGTTTTCAAATCAGCCTCCATCTGGGAAATTTCCTGACACACATGCAAGTATTGACAGCACATGTTAACGTCAAACATGCACGAGGAAACCTCAAAAATAACATGAAAACTTTTCTTAATAATTAATTTTGTTTATGATGGCGTCTTGGTTTTATGCTGGCTAATTCAGTCTGTAATGGAAACTGCACGATTGTAGTAATACTGGCAAAAATGGTTTTACTTATTAAGTGAACTCTTATGTGATAATTATGTAAAATATTTGTATTTATTTCACTGAAAAATTGTAATATTATATATAGTGTCATATATTATTTTTATTGCTCTGCTCCAACAGTTTCACCTCAATCAATCCTCTGTCCATACAATCAGACAAAATGCATGATAGTCTTTCTGATTTTGAAAAGTGAAATGCAATAACAAACTGCAAGACTGTCCCTTTACTGTTTTGACAGCAATAACTGTATTAACATGCCATTTGTCTCAGACCTTGCTGATGGTGTCTGCCAGGGTAGTGAGGGGCAGAGCTGTGGGGTACTTGGCCTGGTCCCACTGAAACTGTGTCACGTAGCTCATCAGGTCCACTGAAAAACACACACACAGTCGTGAGAAATAGCACAGCTAGAGACTGTTAATTGCCCAGTTGTAAACACACAGCACACAGTGAAGTAGTGTCATTCAAAACTGCAGAATGCACACTTAATGTGTTTAATATTCACACAACACTGCACTCCATCTCAATCAGCATATAAAATACCCCTCTGGAGGTAAGCTTTCAGGGGTGACAGGGCGACGCTCTGACTCGTGCCGTTGGCTGACGGGGGAGAGTGATCAGAGACAGTGGTTATACTGCTTTGTCTTCCTGTCATACAGGAGTCTGTGTGTGCATGTGTGTGTATGAAAGTGGCTAATTTACTTGGCCCATGTACTTTGTAATTAATACACAGCTGATACATAACACTCTGTGTGTGTGTGTGTGTGTGTGTGTGTGTGTGTGTGTGTGTGTAAGGAAGACTCACTTCCATTGGCTAAGGCATTTTCCAGCACTTTGTCAGTAGCATGGTCCATCACATCCTTCATACACTGACATGTTTTTCTAATCAAACTGAAACAAATAGCACCGTTAGAAGATGGTTATACCTTTGATATTAGCATGTATAAAGTCTTTCCTGGAAATCTCGTTTCCGCAAATTCATTCATGATTGACACTGAGATACACAATGAACTATTAATGTGGAACAGGGGTTTTAATTATCCAAGTAAAGGTTTCTAAATAAAAACAGGTGGAGAAAACAGTGTGTCATGTGTGATGGAGGCGATTGAGACTAAACTACAGAAGATATCTTTTTGGTGTGACCTCCAACTCTAAGATGTCTTTAACACCCTCACTTATACTATGTCGGCTCAGATATACAAACAATGAATTTAAAATAAGGAGGGAAAACTAACCGTCAGCTGCCCCTGACCATCAATTAATCATGGTGCAGACCGCACACACGCTCAGACCTACTAGTCTTAATCAAAGACAAAACTGCACACAAATCTACAAACACACAATGAGCAGAGAGGTTCTGCGTGTATCAACAGGGAGACAGAAATATATTAAGCTTGCTTCTTAATTCATCTTTACCCTTCAGTCAGCGTGTCGAGCTTGGAGAGATCATCTGACACACTGAGCAGACTGTCCAGTATTCCCACCTGAGGTCACAGCAGAGACGGCACAATTAGTGTTACTGCAGCTGATGCATCATCCGTCTGACTTTAGCAACACTTTCATATGGAATCACTTGGTAACTCAATGGCGCTTAACATTCAGATGCAGCTCCACATGCGTCACATGTCACATTGACTTTGTTTTAGTGTTTTAATGCTGGTAAGACTTTAGAATCAACTGGTCCAAACTGATTCCTAGCAATCAAGGTGAACATGGATCATGTTGAGTGAAATGGGTCAGATGGAAATTTTGCCTTAAATTGTAGAGAGCAACCTGAGCCTTTATCCCTTCACCAGAGAAGGACACCAAACACCATCACCCTCCTCAAACACACTCTACTGTACTGGTGTAAACAAAGAACTAACATACACTTCCAATTCTTCCTGCTCTTTGTTTTGGCAACGTTGCTCTCGTGGATCAAGAATAGAGGCTCTTCCATACCTGAACCTTGAGTGTATGTTTACTATGTATACTTTGTGCTGCTCCCTCAGGCTCTTCATCTAGACAAAGGATACAAAGTCTCACCTTGAGCTCTGGAATAGAGAACTTGCAGCAGGTGGCCAGTTTGGTTTTGGCAATGGTGCGCTTGAGTTTCTCTACACTGGTCGAACTGGTCTTGTCCAGTGGGACAGAAATCAACCACAAGTCTGTCATGACTCCCAGTACTTCATATAGAGACCTCCAGCAAGAAAATAGTCCTCCCCACAGGAACAGGCTTTGGCACAAAACAGACTGTGGCCCAGAGCAAACACACATAGGTATAACTGCAGTAAGATAAACTCTATTACGAGAAACATTGGCAGAATTTTAATTACACTGGATGATTTTACACCTGTCACTGAACATCATTTGATCACAACATCTTTTCTAGAGCTGGATAAAGTTATATAAAACAAATCATGAAATGAAACAAAATACAATTTGAAAGCGAGGACTCCTACCTTCAGGGTATCCTCATGACCAGCTAGTGTCAGCTTCACTGTGTGTGCAGGGAAGAGTCTAAGCAGAAGCTCCACCTGGGACTGACAGCCAGCCCACTGTCTTCTCAGATCACGAGACGCTGTTACATCACCATAGGTGATCTGATCAAGTAACCTAAACCCTAAGAAAAATGGTTGACTTTCACTCTGCATATTCCACAAAGTACACAATTAAATATATTTTTTTCATTTGAACATGCATGTATCCTTGATATTACTAGAGCTTACAATCTGCATTGTGTTGGCTTATCAATAAAATTTAATTGGTATAATTTATTTTGCCATTCCTTCCAGTTTGTACCACATATCTGACCTTGAAATGTAGTCGTAGTAATTTGTGTCACAGAACCTTTTTTGTACTAAAAGGTAAAATGAAATATGATTATAAAGCTATAATTGTGAATAGTTTAAACAATATTCTGAAGGTATATGAAATTGTAAGCAAGTGCAAACCTGTCTTAAAAAAACAGGTTATTGTGAGTAGAAAAAAAACAATGGAATGTCAAAATTATTATAATGGCTAATTTACTCAAGTCATGAGTAAAAATGAAAAGACATTTTTCATTATTTACACTAGATTTATGGAAATGATTCCACCATCTTTTGGCCAGGTAGCATCCACCAACATAGAGGAGGGCAGTGACGATAATCTCACCCCTGTACATATAGATTATTTAGTTGATAATGCTGCAGCTTCTCTGCTCACTATACTTGATACTGTTGCCCCTCTGAAAAAGAAGGTAGT
>JAUMTR010000004.1:14656708-14678359 GCA_032270685.1 Microctenopoma stevenorrisi | reverse complement strand
CTCAGCTAGCACGTTTCTGCAGTTTTGCTGTTTCACTCTACTATTTGATGTTTCTGCTAGAATTCAGATGTTTTTTAGGCCAATTTCAGCCAACGTCATTCTGCAGTTTTGCATTCACAGTGCATTTTCTTCAGGAAATGCCTTCTCTAGTTGAGTTCTGACACTTAGCATAAGCAGAGTGGACACGCAAACGTGCCATTATTCACCCTACTACAAACACAGCAATGTTAGTGAACCGGCTCCTCAGTGGCTGAAAAGTCTTTCCAAAGTCACTGTGTTGATTTATTGTGGTCTAAATATTGAACAATGGGGACCATGGGACGTTTGGTATGAACAAAGATAAACAGGAATTCCTCTTTAGACACCTCATTACTCAATGCTCCAAACTTATGTAGCACTACTGCTTCAAATGAAGGACACAACCTCCCATCAGCTGTGAAGCTCTCCTCCACCTCTGGGTGGCGCCACCATACAGTCAGTTCTTCTTTTCTTTTGTCCAGCAGTAAATGAAGTTAGTTTACTTAAGATTCAGAGCTGCAGGGAAACTTTTAGTTTTCAACCTTCGTTTCGATGTCTTCTACTTGTCTTCTACTGTTTCAGAATACCAAAATAAAGACACATGATTCACAAGTGTTTTTATCCCTTACACCTTAACACCTTAAAGCTTTTACTTCTTAATCTCTTTCTCATTATTAATTATGCAAATCCCACGCTGAAGCGGTGGCTTTCTCCCCTTACTGTTTCTGTTTCCTTCAAGTGGAAAAGGATTTTCAGATGTTCATGACTGGGACTAAATCCAGTGTTTCCAGCACAGATCATCTCTATTAATATCTGCCCCACTGGCATCCTCACATTGTTTTGCCTCATCCTGTGTCTCATTTACAGGTATGCTCTTCACTGCCAACGAAGATCCCAAGATGAACACGTTCTACATCCCGGTGAGTGTTTTAGCATTTGTGTTTCTTAACTGTGACTTGCCGTGACAGCGCCCGTCGCCCGGGTCACGCTCGCATCCTGTTCATCAGGTGCTCGGCTTCCTCGCTTAGACTTTACTGTACAGCTGAGGCTAAAGACAATAAAGGATTAGAGAGCGCAGCTGTTTTATGTCTCTGTCACTAATCGGAGATCATAAAGGGTGAAGGAGGGAAATAGTTCGTTGTGCTGTGGCCTCACATTATGTCTACAGTAAACTTGGCTGTGCTTTGTGTAAATGGGTAAATTCCAGACATGACGGACGCGGTAAACTTTATCCTGCATTAGAGAGGAGGTGGAAAGAGCAGCTTGCCATGTGATCACAACTCATTAAACAGCAGTTGTTTTTTTCTCCAACACGTTTGTCATATTTGAAGGTAAATTCAGTGTCCTGCTTTTCGATCGTGGACTTTTGCTGGGGCCCTTAGAAAAATGCAAAGACATCTTTAGGAAACTGCTTGTTAGTCAGTTTTCTAGCACATGTCCTGATTTGGTACCTCTCATTCTTAAAATAACTTTAATGTAATGTTTTATGGAGTGAGGAAACAAAGAGCTTGGAAAAACCAGGACATGAGCTCAGACTTGCGGGAGCAAGTTTCCGTTTATGTTGTTGTCATCGTATATTCGTGTCAGAGAGTAAAGTTATCTCCGTAGAAGCGCTTAAAGCTTAACCAGCTGAGCAGTGATGAAACTAAAGTATCACAATGTGCTGGACACTTCATTCTGTTTAATTTTGGTCTCGGTGTGTCTAGACGTCATTGAAGTCGAGTGTTTGTTGTGTGAGACTTTGATCCATCTATTGACTCCAGCTGAGTGAAATGTCATTGTGGAAGCCTGGATCTTTCCTCTGTTATTCTTTAACCTGCTTAAGTAGTAACTTACTGAACTCCCTGTTGTGTTGAGTGTTTCCAGTATCCACACGCTGGGCGACACACAGTTTCTATTGTGAATAAACTGCACTTTGTTGTGATGTAAAGGAAAATAATCATGCGACTCTTTAAACTAGGCCTACGTGATCAGTGAGAAACAGGGTAATGATGTGATGTCTTTACACAGTAGTTTGATAATGTTAGGGTCCTGGAGAGGGGGTCACTAATAAGCTAACAGTGAATCCTTTCTCTGTAATAACAAGCTATTCTAAAGTGGACAATATGGGAATATGGGAATTAACAAGTAATATCATGGTAATTACCAAAGTAATAACCAGGTTGTTACTGGATATTACTCAATTAGTTACTTGGAAAGAGGCCAGTGGATTATCTTTTAAGACAGAAATACAGAGGCCAGAGATTACTTGTTAATACTACCAGGTAATACTGATTATTACTACCAGGTAATACTGAGTATTACTACCAGGTAATACTGAGTATTACCTGGTAGTAATACTCAGTATTACCTGGTTCTTACCTTGGTAATTACTATGAAATAACTTGACTCCACTCCTTATACCTAATCATAGAAATAGAAAGTGTTGCTATTAGCAAGCTGTAAAAGAAAGTACCACCAAAATGATGCGTGTAAATAGTGGTATTTCAGTCAGGCGTTTTCTTTCCATTGCTCAAGCTGCAGTGTCATACAACAATTTTGGAAACGCAAAACACTGTGTACACAGAAGGCATTGTGTGAATAAAACACAGCTTTCTGTGTCAACATGTCTATAATAGAAGGCAGACAGGAACTCAAGCGTTCAGCTGCCTTCTACTCATGTTTGGAAAGTGTATCCTGAAATCTGGGCATTCCTTCCAGGATATCATGTCAAATGTGTGGGCGTCAGGACCCGGCTTTTAATGTGCTAGACTCCACTGTGGCAGTAGTCGCATCGAGTTGGGGGCTGTTTCTAAACTACGGTTGTGGCTCATAAGCATAGAAAATATGGCCTTAGAGCAAAAACTTACATAATCACAAAGCTACTGAAACGAGTTCAGCAACTCGTGTTTCCATTTTAGTTCTTAAGGGATGATGACAACCAGGAGATTCTCACAGTAGCTGAGCTGGAAGTGAGTAAGACTCACACGGTGGTGCAGTTTTCTGTTGATGACATGAAATAAGATGTTGACAGGAAGAGAAGTCACTCTAAACGTGGGTACATGTCAAAGCTCAAAGCTCGAGCACGCAGTCAACAGTGGCACAATATGAAAATGGTGACTCAACCTAAGGAGACAAAGTTTTCCCAGTGGTGTTTACACACAGGAACAATTCCAAACTCCACTGATAAATAAAAGCATTCAGTAGTTTCCAGCTGGAATGCAGACATGTAAGCCTGTAAGTAAATACATGACAGCTTTTCATACTTACTCAGCGGTCTAAATCTGTGTGTGTGTGTGTGTGTGTGTGTGTGTGTAGGCTCTGGGCCCTGCGCCTCGCTGGTGCTCCTTCCTCGACAACCTGACCGAGGAGCTGGAGGAGAGCCCAGAGAGCACAGTGTACGACGACTACAAGTTTGTCACCCGGAAGGACCTGGAAAATCTTGGTGAGACCTTCCTCTAAACTCACTGCACTTGGGGGGAAATAGGTTGTACAGACACAGCAGCAACTTTCTCACATGCAGTGAATATCTTTGGTCTTTGATTTAAACACAGAGAGGCCTGAAGAGAGGGAGAGGGCAGTCCAACCTAAAACTCTTAATCAATCTGAGCAACTTTGCCGCCATGAGGGGTTAGCACAGGCTAGACTGTTTAAGTGGAGGCTGGGAGAGGGTGGGAGAAAGGAGGGTCGGCGGAGGGAGCACCCGGAGGGGTTGAATGAACTGTGGAATGCAAGCTCAGCAGTAAAGATATCAAATGACAAGAAGCAGCGAGGTGGTTGGCTGATGTGAAAGAGAGGGGGGTGGGTTGGTGGTTAGGGAGGGGGTGGGCGCCTCCTAATGCGACCCTGTTATGTAACCTTGAGGGAGCCTCAGCCGACTCAGTGTTCTCTGTATGTCCTGCGCTGACGTCACAGAAAGCGCTCTTTAAGAATCGGGCCGACGCGTGAGGCACGCAGCCTCTCCCATTTCTGTTTGGTTTTGAGTAGGACAAAGACAACTTTTAAGAATGTTGAACCTGACAAATTCAATTCAGTTCTGAATTTGGCAGCAACGTGTATGCAACAAGCAGGAGCAGAGGCGTGTTCCCACTGGGTGTGATCACCTCGCCTTTGACGGGGTGTGCTGGGAAGAAACTACTTTAGCTTGTTCACATGTCATCTGCTGAACAGATATTTTCAGAGCATGTCAGATGTCTTCTATAGATGATGAGCATCGACTGCAGGCAGGTGCTGTTTAGCATCTTGTTGTTTCAGATAGACACTCGCAGAATGTGGTTTGGCGTTGTCTTAACTGAAGGCCTTGTCATGTGGATGTTGATGTTAAAATGGTACACGATGTTTCTTGATGACTTTTCACCCTTCCATTCCCTGTGGAATGGAAAAAAAACCTTTAGACCTTTTTTCCCACAGATATCTGAATTTAGTTTTTTACATTTGACCTGACTTTAGGCTGTTCCTATTCCTCTCAGGTTTGTCCCACCTGGTGGGATCATCTCTCCTCAGAGCCTACATGCACGGATACTTCATGGACATAAGACTTTATCACAAGGTATCGTGTTAACTCCTGTTTCTTTCTCCTTCTCGTTTACGTCTCCTAACACGAATGTTTAGATTTGACAGTGTTGCTGTTTGGTTTGGCCACAGGTCAAAAGCATGGCAAATCCTTTTGCATACGAGGAGTATCGCAAGGATAAGATCCGCCAGAAGATCGAGGAGTCCAGGATCCAGAGAGTGCAGGTTAAGGTGAGAGGTTCTGGAGAAATGTGGTTAAAGCTTAAAAGTGAAAGATAATCATTCACATTTTCTAAACCTTTGTTGTGTGTTTATTCTGTGTGATCGCTTTGTTACTCACATTCTCTTCCGTTTAGGACAAATACAAGTCACTAAGCAGCATTTCATTGAGTAACAGTTACCTTTCAGACTGGTTTGCACTGGTTACTGCCTGTCTAGCTGTTGTTTAGCACCACTTCCTGTGTGTGTGTGTGTGTGTAATCAAATGTACAATTTGTTCTGACGGAGACAGAAATTGCCCAAGGTGAACAAGGACCTCGCTCTGAAGCTGATGGAGGAGGGCGATGACGAAGCAACGCTGGCTTCCAGGAAAAAGAAGGGCAAGGTAAGGAAAACATAGATTACGCAACAATGTGCTTCCTCATTAACACGCACCATGGCACTGTTATGAAATTAGGAGTCAGAGCATCTTTTGATTGGCTTTATATGAGAGTTTATAAGATAAGACGTTTATTTCTGTAGCCTACGAGCAGGATGTCTTTCCTATCACGTCTATGAGGCTGCATTCTCTATCCAACCATCCCTCTAATTGTTCCCTGCGTCTCTCCCTCCCCCGCACCGCAGGCCCTCCCCAGCATCCTGGGCGACGACCGCTTCAAGGTGATGTTCGAAAACCCTGACTACCAGGTGGACGAGCAGAGCGAGGAGTTCCGCCTGCTTAACCCCATTGTCTCAAAGGTGGGACAGAAAAGGAAGAAGAAGCTGCGTCTACTGGCTCAGCAGGTTGCTGCCTCGCAACAGGTAACGCTGGATTCTTGAGTTTAATTCCTGGTTTTTAAAGAAGCGAGGTCACTGAAAGACATCAGACTTGACAAACCATTTTGGACTCATCCCTTGTGACAACCAAAACAATTCTTGAGGAGAATAAAGTGGCTGTTTTGAGTCGGGGTGGAGTGGTGTAACTAAACTGTGGCTTTACACATTTTGAAAAATAATGGAATATTGTGTTGGAAATGTTTTATGAACTGTGACACCAGCTTGCAGCGCTCCATTATCTCTTCAGGCCTCTGAATGTGTGGACATGCTATTATGATTAAGGGTCAGACATTAATAAAGTTTTACTTTAACGTCTGTGTGCAGGCGGCTGAAGACGAGGAGGAGCCCGAGGGCCGAGGCAGCTCCGAGGAAGAGAGCTCGGATGACGACAAGAGCTGGGTCGAGGAGGTAAGGGAGCAGCGGCGTTTGCTGCGGCAGGAGGACCGTGACCGCCGCCGGCAAGAGCGGAAGGAGGCAGACCGCAACACTGTCCTGCTGGAGAAGGAACAGAATGGAGGAGGGAAAACCGCGGCGGAAAGCGAGAAGCCAAGAAAGCCTCAGTTTTATCAGATCAAACCTGGGGAGGAGTTCAGAAGCTTTAACGACATTGCCCGCAAGCAGAAACTACAAAAGTACGTCTTGAATTCAACTTCTTATTGAATGGAAAGCTCTGTGAAGTCGTGCATCATATACACAGCCATGCAGTTCCAAACATATAGCTACATATACTGTTGCTTATTCTCCTGTATATTATGTCTGAGGGACATTTTTGCTCTTCCAGGACTTCTCTGGAGGACCGTCTGAAGTTGGAGGAGTACTCTGGGACCAGCAACGTGGCCGACACTGCAGTCGGCAGCAAACAGCTAACCTTCACTCTAAAAAAGGTAAGAAGCCATGTGCTTCAATAACTACATATATATAATGTATTCCATCAGGTCATGCATTGATTAAGTGAAGTAATTCCCTGGGACTAGAAAACAGGAATTGCTTTGGTGCATGAGAGGAGGAACATGCAGCAAAGGTCTGCAGCTGGACTCAAACCACAGACATTGCTGTTATGTGGCCTGTGCAGTAATCTACCACTGTATTTATGCTTTGTGCTGTGGCTTTAGAAAGGTTGTTTCATGCTCACACTTCTTCCCCTTTTTTGTTCCAATGCCAGAGACACCAAACATTCTTTAACACGCATTACTTTGTCCTCCTTCTTCAGTCAGAGCAGCAAACGAAGCAGCAGCAGGCAGAGCGGGAGCACCACGAGGAGAGGAAGAAGCTGAGGCGCTCAGCCGGACACCTGAGCAGCAGCCGCGGCAGAGGCAGAGGCAGGGGAGGCGGAAGAGGAAGAGGAAGAGGCCGTTACTGAGTCTCCTCTCAGGACCTTTGCCACGAATTGAACACCGAAACAGTCCTCATTTAATATCAAAGTGTAGTTTCTTCCGTTAACTTAGCTGACTGACATATGGACACAGATGCTTCTTCAAGAGATGCATACTGCCTTTAGACACGCAGGCGTCGTGGTGTCATTGTGCACTGTAGCACAGGCAGAGACTGACACTGACAGACAGAGCTTCTGCTTCTGGGTGGTCTGGACCATGTGTTTAGCAGCTATCTGCAAATTCACGGCACATTAAAAAGATTACCTATGTTGCTGCCTGTGTGCATATTGTGATTATGCCATTATCCAGAAGTACCATGACTTCATACTTTTTAGCAGGAGTGGCCCAAAGGAATTAGAAACATGATGAACTGAAAAAACTTAACATGACCTGCCTTGTCTCAGGCGTCTACTTTCTTATTACTGCTCCTCGGTAGAGGCTGCTTTTTCAGTTAATGCTGTGTTTAAAAGTGTTTTTTAATTCTCTTTGTGAATACCAGATATTGTTAAGCCAAATCTGAACCAAAATGTGTACAATATATTATATTTGGTAACCTGTTTCTGTTGCTTTCATTGCTGCAAACTTGAATGTCTGCTACCTCAAACCAGA
The DNA here is from genome assembly GCA_032270685.1 of Microctenopoma stevenorrisi. Classification (NCBI taxonomy): domain Eukaryota; kingdom Metazoa; phylum Chordata; class Actinopteri; order Anabantiformes; family Anabantidae; genus Microctenopoma; species Microctenopoma stevenorrisi. The sequence goes on along the minus strand of JAUMTR010000004.1, from coordinate 14,670,833 downwards.
GCATGCTTCACTGTGCACTCGCGTGAGAATTTTATAAGAGAAGGGAGGAAAATGTGATCAAGGACCTTTTTTTCCCCCTTTCCCCCACCACCGACTGCACTTCTTGGAAACAGAGGGCCTGCCTGGGTGTCCTTCCCATCCCCCAGTGTGCTTATGGTGTGAACCCCCTCTGCTTCTACATTGGCTGGTTGAAGATAGGAGGGAGGTGCGTTTCAGCCCTCAGCACACCAGCACTGGCCCCCAGACTCATTTGAACTTATCTTATGTCACAATGCTTTTTCACCACGACCCATCTGCCGCCTTAGACAGCAGTAAAAACATATCACTGACTAGAAACCCACTAAATACGACACACATTTTACTGTGCACGTTCGTTGCAACAGATGAGGCTAAGGGATGTTACAACATTGCAGTTGCATTCAAAAAGCGTCAACCCCCATTGCAAATGTGATGTATTAGCCAAATGTAAAAAATGTTCAGTGGTTTGCAATGACCAGATCGAACACGCACAATTTAAATAGCTCACAACTATTTCAAGTGCTTTCACCAAATTCTACATGAAATGTTGGAAGGTGCAATGACATCCACGCTTCAGCTCAAACATGTTTTCTCCTAGGATGTTCTGATATTTCAAAGAATCGGTTTTGCCTTCCACATGCTGCAGGTCTCCAGCACCAGAGCATCACCGAGCCACTACTATGCTTCACTGTAGACATGCTGCGCGTCCATATGCCCAAAATGTCCCACTAAACAGAATCCTAAATGCAGTGATATTTGTAAGATCTTGAGCATATTGGTGCTGACTTTTCTTGTGCTTTTGGTTTAGGAGTGGTGTACATTTTCGAATGCAGGCGTGGAATTGTTTCGTGTGTCCCTTTTTTGTGTCAACTGAAACCTCAGTGCCTGTTGCCTGTCGTCTTGCTTCAGGTCTTTTTTTCTATCTCAAGCTTAACCTGGTGCAACTACTCAGGTCTGTGCTCAGAATGAAGGAAATGAAAATAGCTCATCTTCTGATTATCTAGATTGTCCATTCCAACACTGGCATGGAGCTGAGCGGGGATACTGCCACACTCCTTTTATTGGGTCTTTACATATGCCGTCTGTGAACTGTAAGAGCATGAAGTACAGTGCTTTTGCAGTTTTGCTTCCCAAATTTCATAGATCAGATATGATTGTGTTAATGGTTTACCGCGTGACACCTAAAATGTGGAGCAACGAGCCTTTCCTTTAGTCTGAGCCCTTCTTTCTCAGAAAGGATCAAAGGAGTGAAATGTGCTGATGCAGCCTTTTCACTGAGCTTCAGACCAACCCTGAAAAGCACAAAAGATGTTCCAGTGAAAATATGATCACACTTTTTTTGGCCTTGGTCCCCACACTGCCAAGTGGACTAACTCTGGCCAACTCAACCTTGAACGAAGGAAAAATGATGAGTCAGGAAAGAGTCAGATTAAACAACTCTCGTCTCATGGCTCTAGGGATAGAGCTGGCAAGTGGAGAAACTCTATGGTTGAGGGCTAATGTCTTTGAATTATGTAGAATTGAGATAATATTTGTGGCATTTATTAATTATATTTTATTTTTCAGTGGGATTCAGGCTTAATAATTCATACATTTGTAACCATAAAAAAAATCCTTTTGATGTTCCTGCTGTTTCTCGCTGCAGCGTCTGACTGCTTATTTCATTTATTCTTCATTTTCTTCCGGTCTCTCTGTCTGTTAGACGCTTACAAAGACACAAGACATGTAGGTCACTGTCACAGACAGCTTTCACGGTGCTGGTTAAGATGTGACCCAGATATGTCGGCCCAGAGATGCCCCACCAAGGATTAAGCTGAGAAATACTTGGACAGTCTATGTCTAAGATCCAGACATACAGTGTGTTTGAAGGACACTGTAGGTGTGCCATACAAGCATACACACAATATGTGGCAATAGGCTGGGAGCTCAGTGTTGTACCATCACGTCTGTTAAATTTTCTGAGTGACTTATTTAAGTAGAAAGCTTACGTTGACTTTCCCATTTCAGACACACTGATACCAGACCAGACGCTAGAGCTGCATGACATTAACACATTATCACAATGACATTTTAAAGATACACAGTTGACACGTTGATTGTAACATGGCCATCTCGAGTACACAAAAGTCAGCAGAATCTTCCTCAATCCCTAGAGCTAAGCCACTGAGATGTTGTTTAAATGTTTTCTCTGCAGCTTTTTTGTGTTGATCTTCCCTGAGAGAATGCAGAAAAACAAACTATGTAGCTGCCGCAGGTCCTTTGTTGTGTTCTGTTTATATAGACGCAGTCCGCAGACACACAACCGATGGGCTTCAGATAATTTGGAAAAGAATAATTAGAATGTAAAAAAGCATGTGATTTCTCCAACATTCTCCTTTTATATATGAGTGTGTAAGTCATGTAGTTGATACATGCCTTCATACTGACCTGTAACATCATCATCACCTAACACCGTGGCACTTTTCCCTTGGGGGCTACTCGACACCACCTTTTAGAATTTGCCATTATCCTGCTATTACTCGTGAGCTCTGTCGGCACTGTTCGTAAGCTTGTTTTACTGGTGGTGCTGGACCATCTAGAAATTCCAGCAATGTACAAAAAGGATTCAGTTCAAAAGGCCATTTAAAAACTATTAAAAATGAATTGTTATATAAAAGACCTTTGTATGTGTACAGAGTGAGGGCATGCGTCTGAAAATAGATTACCTGGACGACATGTCAAAAAGCCAGGAATATTGTGGCAACAGCCTGGTGAATAAACTCACTGTAGATGAGCCCAGTCAGCAAAGACCCACAAGACAAAGCCTTCAATTAACCTTTTTTCTAAGGTATAGCAGTTACAAACCAGACACTACAATGGGACCTAAATTACAAGCTACCAACTGTCTGTGTATTTTATGAAAATACAGATCCTAACATTTACCTCTACTCTGTTCATGCGATGTCTTTGTCACAGGATGTAGTATCATTTGATTTGTACCGTGTCCCTCTCCTTTTATGGCAACCTTCCCTGACGTGAAGAACAAATCAGCGAAATACAGGGATTGCAGTACAATTTGCAGCAATGAACTTCCTGTCTGGGGTTTGCTGGCTGACTGCCTGCTGCAATGGTGTTAGATCTACCCAGCTGTCTGGGTGGGGTCTGTGGCGTCATTGTGGCTTTAAGTTGATTAAGCTATCTGTGTGTCAACATGCTGTTGGGGGTTCGCACCATCAGAGTCCCTCCGCCTAATCTGCAGTGACAAATGAAGCTGAGGCGGGCACCATCTGCTCAGAAGGACCTAGGACCATGCAGGGAAACGTTTCATGTCTTAAGTAGCCGTCTGGGCCAGTCATGTGAAGACTAAACATGTCGACCCTGCTACATAGCTGTTTGAATGAATGAGTCAGTTTATCTGAATGAATGAATCACCTGCAGTTGTTGACGACATGTTTATACAGAGAAACCATAGGTCAGTTAGTAAAGCAGGGTTAGGCATCTTTTATAGGTAGTACGTACCATCAGGTAATCAAAAGCTGACTATGATAGTCATAGCTCAATAGGTGGAAAAATTAAGCCCGCTTGTTTTCCAATTATCCCTGCCCTAACCGCTGCTCAAAACCTGAATCAGGTGTGTCTTCCATTGATTGGATGCTGGAAGACACCAATTATCTTTCTCTTGCCCCACTCCACTCTCGCCTCCAACCCTTATTTTTCTTGTGAGATAGCATAAATAATACATGGAGATAGTTGTAATATATCTATTGTGTATAGTATATATACGCAAAATGGTATGTGTGGTTTTTTTATTGCAGGTACATGGAACAATTTGAATAGTACACAGCCTAAACATCGTATACACACATCCCAAAGGCCCTCCTTGCAATCAAAAGTTTATTGGTGTATTTACAAATGGAAATTTAGTACACATACCTGCGGCTGTGGAATTGCCCGGAAACCTATTTTAATTTAGGTAAACAGAACAACAGCACTTTAATACATTTTCTGATATTTTTTAAATTAAGATAGAGACATCACACTGACACAGGTGACACAGATATGTGAATAAAGGGCCCATGATACCACTAATCAATTTGGGAACTTGGGACTGGTTTTCTATTTCTACATTGCAACATGCACATTGAGCTCAACAATAGTAAATCAAAAATTAAAACTGTGGTATTTAATTATGCAATTACAAAGCTAACAAAGAAGCAAAACACACAACCAGATGCAGTGGTTCCATACCGTGCACCATACCTTGTGGGTGGCCAATAACAATCATCTTTCTTGATTTTGTGAACTCGTATACGTGGGACTGAGACCACAACGGTCCACATCAACACAGAAACACACAAACTGAGAGATAGATGTGACAAAAGGAAGACAAGGACAGGGAGGAAACAGATATTTAGTGGGGGAGAAAACAAGATAGAAACAAAAAAGGAAATTAGTGGAAAGAGCTGTGGTGATCTAACCAGGGTTTGCTATGTTTTACAGCTTCTTGTGTTTTTTTAATGTTGTGATTTTGCACAATTGCATAAACATCTGTTTAAAATGCATTTGGTCTCCCACTTTCTGCCCGAGAGGCATGGGTCTGCAGAGGAGGTGAGGCCTGTTAGAACAAGTTCAGATTCAGGACGGGCTATAAGGAATAACCTAACATATGGTTGTGATGGCAGATTACATCACTGTCCAAGTTTTAACAGATTCAGAAAGGGCTGTGCTTTTTACTTTTTTGGTGATTAAACTGTATGGAAAAGATTACTTCATTCACCAACGCTGCAGAAGACGCGCTGTGCAAAGAGTAGAAGAGTAAAATGCCATCTTGATTGTGGCCTCCAGACGAGGAAAAGATAATTAAGCCCACAGATATGTAGTCGTCATGAAGTACTAAGGTTTCCTGTACTGTTGGGTCACACTAACCAAATTCTTAATTCTCCTCCATTTGGTAATGTCTGCTTGCAAACCAAATGCCTATGAAAGCAACCTTTGGGCTGATTAGACAGTGCTGCAAAGGGGGAAATGTCTGAGGGACAGAAATGTGATGAGTTGGGGTTAAAATGCATTTTACTTCTTAAAAGTACTGTCACCATGAGCAACTTTTTAATTCTGCAGCATTCCTATTCATTTACAGTGGAATATACATATATCTATAAATTACTTTACTTTGCAGATGCTTTTATCCAAAGCGACTTACAAGGAGCTAGCGCTGGGTGTCTGGCTCAGGGACACACCTAGTAGGGGATAGATTAGGAGTCAGACGGGGTTCGAACCTGTGACCTTCAACATCCCAGTCCGACACTTAACCTATTGAGCTGCCAGGCCACAAATTACAAGGTAAAGAATGTGCCTCTCCCTCATATTGATGAGGATGTGTGAGGATATTGATGTATATCCTGCAATATGGACACAAACTGCACACAACTTAGCATACTGCACTGATACACACATGCATACTTGGCAAATAAAGCTGATTTTAAAATCTTTCTGATATGTCCATCCATTTAGTCTCTAGCTTGACTCTGCAGAGCTGCTTTGGGCCATGTGTTTACACCTTGCAATGTGAGCCTCCTTTAATCTTATCAGTCAGGTCAAGAGTGAGACTGAGGCCGAGCCGTCCGTCAGAGGCAGCAGACTGCTGCAGATTGCCACCGTGACACAGCATCGCTTGGATTAACACTGTCGCAGGGGAGGTTTGCTCAGTTACACTGGCAGTCATGAAGGAAACATACACGTGAGGAGCAACTAATGCAACTAATGAAAATGTTCAATATCACATAAAGTGTGAATGAATCATACAGATTTGTAATTTAAACAATAATGTAAAACATATGAAAAAAGAAATGCAGAAACTAAAAACTGTTAACCGTATCCGAAATGACATGCAACCAGTTATAGTACTTGCTATTTTTATACATATTATTAAATGACTAGACTAATTTTTTACACAGTGTGATGAGATTATGAAGAAGAGATGCTCAGTAGGCACAAACAATAAAATAAACATTAACTCCAGTCGGCAGACTAACAGTGTTGGCTAACTGATGTCTTGTATTTATTAAATAATGTACTGGAACAAATGTACCCTGAACCAGGCTGGTTTGGACCGCTTATGTCATCTTTTGTCATCCAGCAGAGTCTGTCTGACTGTCTTTCTGTCTGTCCGTCTAACTTCACCATGTGGATGAGGTGACAAGCTAAAACCGGTTCCTACGTGGATGGGAGGCCGGTTCCAGCTGGCTGTGTTGTCGTGGTAACGACCTCTCTATAAATACTGCGCGCTCCTCTGCCGGCTTTCACTGTAGTTTCAGTCCCGGAGGTGAAGCTACGTATCCAGCAGCGGACTTCATTGTGACGGAGAACCGCTTCATTTCTTTCCATATCAAAGTTTTCCAGTCTAATGGAAAAACTCTTTGTAAATGCTTTTTAAGGTAAGAAATGACTTTATTACGGATAATATTATCTTATTGTCAACCGAACGTAACTGAACGTTAGCTAGAATGGCGGCCTACAAAGAACAATGAAAGGGGGAGTTTACTTGAGTAACTTAATGTTAAGTTTTTTTTTCTATTTTGATGTAACCGAAGAGTCAATTTAATTTAAAATTTAATGGCGTCGTGTTGTTAACTAACAGGACGTGGCCGGCGAGCAGGCGGCCGGAATTTATCGATACCTTCTTTGTCTTAGGTAGCGTGAACATATTTAATTGACTGGCATAGCGTGAACAATTAGTGGCAGCAACTTTTCCAACTCACTCCACTTGAGTGAGTTGGTGTTTTAACCTGAACACGTTTTAGATTCGGCTGGTTACCGGTCTCATATAGCGTTATAATAGCGATTGCCTCATGGCATGAAAAGCACAACCGGCAAATTGACGTCAGTGTACTTTGCGACTCACTCATTGGCTCGTTTGTACGCCATTCTACAAGTTAAAGGCGGTTCTTTTTGTAATTGGATTAAACAGTGTCTGGGCGGGACTTAAATGCTTGGTTCTTTGAATTACTTTTTTTTCTGTGCATATCCTGTCAAAGTGTCATGAGTTATGTAAAGTGTATTCTAATAGGCAAAAAACGGCGGAATTTCTTCTTGTGTAATTTGGGCATATTTCACTTACAGAATTCATATCAATGGATCCACAACTTGAACTGTCTTATTAAATGATGTCAATTCGCAGCTTGAAATCACTGAAACGTAGCTCATAAATTCAGACTCCCGCAGGCTTTGCTTTATCACCTAAAACTGATTATTTAAACGTCTTTGTTTACAGAATCATCACTCAAGGAAATCACTCGCTGCATACTCAGCAGGCCCTGGCCTTGAGTCTTATTTGAAAGGGTTTAACTTTACCGGTGAGCCACCTTGGCTTCTCTGCACCTGAGTAACAGCAACACAAAATTTCATCTCTCTTGTATCCAAGTAAGTTATCTTTACTTTATATTAACTCACACTTGGTGTTTGAGACTTTCTCCTCAGCAATGAATAAAATTGACTTCAAGGGAACCTAAGGCAATGTTCTCAAAACTGAATGTAATCTCAATGTGCCCTTCCTCCCCCTTCCAGTTTTCTTGTAACCAGTCAAAAGTACTTGTGACCATGAACACTAAAACTACCACCGAGATTGACTTCACATTCCTGGAGGAGGGTTTCTCTGCCCGGGATACCGTTGAGCAGAAAATCAATGAGTCGTCCTTGACGGTAAGAGTGTGCTTGTCTACTTTAGGGGTTATACATGTAGCTGATTTATTTTGTGACCATTTCACATGATGATCAACTTTTATTCTTTGTTATAAGTTGTTTCAGGACTGCTTTGTTGAATTCATTAATCGTTTTACTCCCATCCACTCCATTACAGGATGACAGGGATGCATTCTTCGTTTGTGATTTGGGAGATTTGATTAAGAAACACCTGCGCTGGACAAGGAACCTGCCTCGCGTCACTCCTTTTTATGCTGTTAAATGCAATGATAGCCGGCCTGTAGTTGCAACTCTGGCCTCTCTAGGAATTGGCTTTGACTGTGCAAGCAAGGTGAATTTGGGAACTTTCTATTGCATCATACAGAGCGACCTGATAAGGAAACTCTTTTTATGGCCAGCTGAAAATTTCATTGGCAGCTTGTGTTCTTTAATATCAGCACATTTGTTTTTTTTGGCTGACCTTTTGCTTTCTTCTGCCTCTAGACGGAGATTCAGCTGGTTCAGTCTCTGGGCGTGGATCCAAGCAGAATCATCTATGCCAACCCTTGTAAGCAAGTTTCTCAGATAAAGTATGCTTCTGCACATGGGATCCAGATGATGACCTTTGATAGTGAGGTGGAACTGATGAAAGTGGCCCGCTGTCATGACAATGCCAAGTAAGACCATTAACGCCTAAACTAAAACTTTTTGTCATTTATGCTGCTTTCCTCGGTCATTAACTTTGTGTCTTGTGATCAGGCTGGTGCTGCGCATTGCCACTGATGACTCTAAGTCAATGTGTCGTCTGAGCGTGAAGTTTGGGGCCCCTGTCAAGTCTTGTCGAGGTCTTCTTGAACACGCTAAAGAACTGGGGCTGGATGTAATTGGTGTTAGCTTCCACGTTGGCAGTAACTGCACTGATCCTGAGACCTATACCCAGGCCATCACTGATGCCCGCTGTGTGTTTGATATAGGGGTGAGTTGTGACTAAAGTACATGAAAGTGACTTATTAGAGTCTTTGTGCAGAGTAGACCACAACTCTTACCTTTGTCACATAGGACGAGCTGGGTTTCAACATGCACTTGCTGGACATCGGTGGTGGATTCCCTGGTTCAGACAATGGACCTCTGAAATTTGAAGAGGTATAAAGTCTTTTTGTTTTGAACCACATCGTTGTAGCACTGGAAGGTGTAATTTACATATGTCCTATTTTTTTCCACCTAGATCACCGCTGTCATCAATCCCGCCCTGGAGAAGTATTTCTCTGCCGATTCTGGTGTTAGAATCATAGCTGAGCCTGGACGCTTTTATGTGGCCACTGCTTACACACTGGTGGTCAATGTCATCGCCAAGAAGGTCATCATTGATGAGGAGCTGGGCTCTGATGGTAGGACCTGTGGTTTACAAAATAGTTGCAAGTTTTAAAATTTCTTGGTACTGAAATTTCTGCTTTCTTCACAGAGGAAGATGAAGGAACCAATGACAGAACACTGATGTACTATGTCAACGATGGCGTTTATGGATCTTTTAACTGTATTTTCTTTGACCATGCTCAATGTTTGCCTACACTGCATAAGGTAAGTGAAATTTATAGACTGAGATGGCAAAGTGTCTAATATGTAGCCTAATGAAAGTTGTAGTAATGTAGTTGTTTTTTCCCTTCCAATTGTTTCTGTGAATAGAAGCCAAAGCCTGATGAGGTCATGTACCCCTGCAGTATCTGGGGCCCAACCTGTGATGGGCTCGACCGTATTGTTGAGCAGTGCCAACTGCCTGACCTGCAGGTGGGCGACTGGCTGGTCTTTGACAACATGGGAGCCTACACTGTGTCTGCTTCGTCCACTTTCAATGGCTTCCAAAGGCCAGACATTCACTATGTCATGTGTCGCTCTGTTTGGTGAGTAGAAGCTGAAGGTGGTTAAGGAATGATTTTTCTTGCAACCAAGATCTGAGTAAATCAGTTTTTTCCCCTGCAAATTCTAACTGACTGCATTGTCTCTTGCAGGCAACACGTGCAGCAGATCTGTTCCCAGGGCATGTCTGTTTCTATGGAGGAGTCTTGTCTGTTTGAAGTGCCAGCCTGCTGTGGCAGAGAGAGCAGCTTGGAGATACCCACAAAGCCTTGCCAAGCCCATGTGGTTTAAACACATACTGTGTTCTACAGATCTAGAGTTGATTATTGGAGACGGCTTTTGTTTTTTCTAAGTTTCTTTTCCGTTTTAAGGCCAGTTACTTGACAGGAGAACGAGAGGGACCAGATGCACACATTTGTGTTTTGTATGGAAGCTGGGCATCGACACTCACTAAGAGGCTGATCAAACTGTTGAATCTCTGTGGGTTCCAGGTAGAGTTTTACAAGGCAGTTGCCTACTTGAATGCTATAATTTCTCCTTTAATTTTGGAGATTGTTTAAAAACTGGAATAGCATAGGTCATAATGAAACTACTTGGTCAACTCGGATGGAAGTGGAAGTTTATCTTGACCACAGGACTTGGAACAAGTCTGAGGTGAAGGGTGATTCCTGTAACATTTAATACTGCAAATTTAAATATTGCTTATAAAAAATATAAGTTTGAGTTATTAGCTGACCCTTCAAAGCCCCGTTGACAGCTGAAGTCCAATCCCTAGCTTGTAGCTCACAGAGATGTTTAGAGGGGTGATTTGAATCCTCACATGGCTGCTATATTAATGTTCTCCATGGTTGCCACTTCTGTACAGAACCACTCAAATGTTAATCCTCAAGATACTAATTTACAAAGTCATATTTATTACTTTATTTTAAACTGACATGTAATAGCTTTTCAATTTGTTTTTGAAAATGCTTCCCTACTGCTCACGTTCAGGGCTGCTCCGTAATAAAATGCATTAATTGTACCTGAAGAGAAAATAGCTTCATCAAAGAAGTATCTGTAGACTGGATGCTTTTTTTCCTCACATCCGTGTCGTCACATTCTCCAAATGCCATCAATTATGTCTTTAAGATTAACATTTGAAACATGGGGACACACAAGGCAAACTGCACCTCTCTCCTCATATGTTTTTGTAAATTGTAGAAGGCAAAAAACCAATTCATGAATTTCACAAGATGCAGTGTTTGGTCATACATTTAAAGTGGATACAAGAGAGATGGCATTGCAGATTGATAATGCTTTCCTATGGAAACTATGGAGTTTTGTATTTTTTTAAATAAATAACATTAGGTGCAGAGCTAAACTGTTGTGTGTATGTGTGCCTTTTCACATTGAACACGTATTACCTTGAAATACTTATCTAGCAACATGGACCCTCACTATCTATTCACAGGATTCGTCAAGTGCTTCACCTAGTGGTTACAGTGTAGCAGCACATTGTTGAGCTGTTGGCTGCAAGTGAAACTGAACTGTCTAGGATTCATAGCTTTGACCTGTTTGCAGCTCACAAACAAAACATTTTAGATTTATGTTCTCACTTATTATCCTTAAAGTAGAAGTATATTACTGTCTGGAAAGGCTACCCTGCAGTAACAGTGTTATGTTGCTGTAATCACATGGACGTCCTCATCAATAGCATAAACGGGAACGTTACTTAGAATTTTCTACTTTTGTGTTGCAAATACAGTTTAAATAGTTCTGTGGAATTGCAAATGAAGAATTTCAGTTCAACCACAGTTCATTAGTGTTTTTATTTGATTTGGGTTAATGACGACTTTTTTTACATTTATAATGTAACATTTCTCCAAAAAACACCTCTAAAATACAGACATACTTTTAAAATCACGTCCAGAAAAAAGTTTGCACTGGCAGAAAGGAAAATTAAGTGAGCAGAGCTTGATCTAATCACATTTATATAAAACAATTTTAATGAATACACAGATCATTCTAAAGAATAATAAATGTTTGAGATCCTTTGTAGCTGAGTTTAGAATACAGGATAAACTCCACGACTGACCGTGCAAGTACACATTTGACAGTAGCCAGAGAAAAATGTGCTGGACTTATTATGACCTACCCACAGTCATGCCTTTCCGCTCATAATGCTTCCTGATGTACTCAGTGATGGCATTCTCATTATTAATCTCTTTCCTAAACAACATAATGTAAACCTTTGGCGCCAAGTGACAGCACAGGATGCTATAGCTGGAAATGAGTATGGCTCCACTTTCTACTGCCGCGTTGTACTTCCAGAACCCACTAAAATACACCTGAATAAAGAGGCCCCAAGTGACTAAAAACACCAGCATACTGATGCTGATTAAAGTTGCATTTTTGTACAAATCTGGCAACCGTTTACCTAAAAATGCAAACACAAAACAAATAAGAGCTAAGAAAGCGTTGTAGCCTATCATGGCTAAAAAGAATGCAGAGGAGCCCTTGTCACACTCATGCAGGATGGCATTGGGTAATACTTCTTTCTCTGGAAATGGGGGGTAATAGTATGTCCACATCACACACAGGACCAATTGGATCCCAGAAACGACAGTCACCACAGCCACTGGCTGATTGAACCTCTTTAACCAGGATCCCATCTTCAAGTCAAAGCTGAAGCCCACTAAGATTTGGAACAGGTTGGCCAGAATGCAAGAACTGCAGAGGGAGAAGGCAATGCCGAAGACAGGCAGGCCTAATATGCAGGAAGCTTTAGTGGGGTCTCCAATGAAGGTAAAGGTGATGCAGAAGCAGGTCAGCAGGGATAAAAGTTCTAAGAAACACAAGTAGCCTCCAACTGCCTTCACAATAGGAGTGCTGCGATAGATTGTAAAAAGAGCAACAAACACTACGGTAACGATTATCCCCAGAGCGCCAAAGAAACTCAACACAATACTGGGAGGATTCAACCATACAGGGTATTCTTCTGTTTTCACCAAACACGTATTTCTTTCTAGAGATGAGTAATGTCCTGTACCGCAACTTTTACAGTCCTCACCTGTAGATGTAAATACAGAGATTTGATTTTTAGTGTTTAGGCACATTCCTCATGACAAATTAACCCCTTTAACTGTAAAACATTGATTATATTTACTGTTACAGTACTATATTTTCAATTCAATTTACACACCTAAAAAACCTAAAAACCATACTCATATTGTTAACTATCTGTGAATGTTCTCAGTCATCCAGGTCATGGTTATCTCAAAAGAGGTTTATCCAATAGCAACTGGACTTGTTTGGTTTCTTTCACCCTTCATTGCAGAGGGCTTTCTCAAGTCTGACTGACTGGTGTGAGGCGCAGGTTTATAAACCCTGTGGAACCCTCAGGTTGGTGATTGGAGGTCATCTGTGGATTGTCCTCCTCTCTGGTTTTCACATATGTTAATGTGACCACCTGAGGCAGAGTGTGAGTAGCTTTTAAGCTTCCTGGGTATTTGAAATAACGGCATTGTAAGTGGGTGATAGATTATGCCTGAGGCCACCACCCCTGTTCAATCTTGCTTGACATATTGTTAACCTTTTTTGACATATTGTTAACAATAACATTTTGATAACATTATTTAAAATTACAATTGCTATCTCATAAAGTGGTCCACCCTCATCCTGCTGTATGAAAATGATTAGAGGGTGTGTGAAGCCTTTCTTTGTGCACTGTGGATCACAATGGTTAATTTTGTCATGTGTATCAGACAACTGCCACTGTCCTGTATTTGAGCTAATATTTTAGTGTTTAAATACATACAACTGTCATTGTCTTTGGACATTACTGTGTTGATTGAGATTTCTAATATCTAATAAAACACTCACCATTGCCAGGGGAAAATTCTCCATCTGCACATGCCTTGCACACTTGGCAACACTTTTTGTCTTGTACTTGCAGCTGATTTCCTGGTTGGCACGTTTTAAAGCAGTTGTAAACACTTACCTTCAAAAGGAAAAAACTAAATCAGTACAACATGATATTCATGAATTATTCTGCAATGTAGTTGATAAAATGATGACCTCACAGACACATTTCTAACAAGCTCAACAGTGATGATGATTGTTCCATCTGGTGAGTATTCTCCAATGGTTGTTATGTGTATTTGCATGGAATTAGTCATGTTCCAATATAGGATATCATATCCTAAACTGGGGTCTCCATTGGCGTCAAAGAACATATGTTCGGTGCCCACAGTGAAGTTGACTTTCTGGATTTCCACGAGAAGCTGTGAAGACAATCAATGCTACATTGTAGTTATCTGGCTGCATGTTATAGTTTCACATGTACTAGAACCATATGGAAATGATTTCTCTAGAGATCTACAGTAGGCAAAGTGTGTGTGAGAGAGACATGTCAGCAAATTACCATTATTTTACCTCTGCAGGTGTAAAATTGCTTCCACCTTCACACTTTTTCTCGTCACACTTGAGCAGTTTTCTGAGGCCCTGAAGAACAACTTGAACAGCTACATATGCATTGTATGATTCATCGTGGTCAATGTAACTGGCCACACACGGCAGATCTGGATACGTCATTGTTGCACTAACATTATGACAGACT
>JAUMTR010000004.1:14638600-14656608 GCA_032270685.1 Microctenopoma stevenorrisi | reverse complement strand
ATTCATCGTGGTCAATGTAACTGGCCACACACGGCAGATCTGGATACGTCATTGTTGCACTAACATTATGACAGACTCCCTTAGAGTCATTAGAAGGCCTTTGATTCAGATAATCATCAAGAATGGCGTTGGTGGTCCCATTAAACTTTGACATAACATAATCCTTAAAACCGGGCACCACATTCCTCTTTGAGATGAATCCAAAAACTTGTCCGGCCAACACTAGATCTGTCATTTGTAAGACCTTTGCAGAGGTAGACCATGAATCACTTGCAATCCAAGTTCTGTTCAGATTGTATTTTATGGCTTCTCCCATGACGATATCAACATTTGTGGTCTTGGTGAACATGATGATGGCCTCTGCAATGGAACCATTGATACTTTTCACCAGCTCAGCCAGGGTAGATGTACTGGTTTGGAGATTTCTCTGGGAAAAGTCATCAGGCAAGATGGTAATGAATTCAATACAAATGTTATTGGATATGAAGAGTTCCTCAAGACTATCACTGCCGTACTTCCCGTACTCATCATTACTTCCTATAATGGCTACTGATTTCCAGTTGAACTTTTTCACCAACTCAGTGATGGCCTTTGTCTGGTATTCATCGCTAGATATTGTTCGCAAAAAAGTGGGGAACTTCAACTTGTCACTGAGCACTCCACTGGTTGATGCATAACTTATCTGCAGCAAACAGAACATATAACATGAAACAGTGTCATAATTTAATAAATGTAAGTAACAGGAAACAGCAAAGCACAGAGAAAACAGACCTGGGCAAGTGATGACAGAGCAGCAACTCGCGCTACAGCTACTGATACTTCAGAAAACCTCTCGCCGATCACCGCCTTTACATGCGACTTAGATAAAGCAGAGGGACAGTTTCTAGGCATTGATTGGTTCTCCAGCATTTGAAGCGTTGCTTCCAGTGCAAGGCTGACATCTCCACAAGTGTCATAGATGTCATAACCAAGGGTGAGGCCAGGGAGAAGGCTGGGTGTGTGCTGGTTTATTTGTGTGATGGCGTATATCATCACTTGACTGTGCAGGAACACTGAGATATCATAGCTGCAGGACAGACAAAGGAATTCATTCATTTTGATATACGTGAAGCAAATGGGTTTATTTCAGTGAGTCTGTACTTACTCCATACAGGAGAGTGGTCCAGGTATCGTGGATCTGTTGGTTGTTAAGTGAAGAGGGAAAAGTCCTCCAATGATGATGTCCCCATGTGAGTATGCATGCAAAAAATCATTTCCTGAACAAGGGAGAAATAAGCTCATGATACCAACAAATAACCATAACGAGAACATTGTGGATACACAGTCTTCAATCAGATGTCTGTAATAGGCCGTTCCTCGCTCGACTACAGAGTACAACCAGGTTCCTGGATGAACAGCTTTCATGTAACTTCCCCTTGTGGGATCATTTGCATTGTGTAAAACTGTTTCTGAAAAATGTATGCAAAATACTTTCTCTTCCTGACACAAACACTGCCGTTCAAACATTTGGATACGCATAGGCTTTACCATGTCTTCAGCTGTGTTACCATCACTGCTAAATGGTTTGTAATGATTTAATAAACTTCCATTATCAAGCACATAATTAGCATGGGAACAAAGAGGTGATTTAAATTCAAAGAAGAAGAAGAAGAGCAAGAAAGTTGCAGCTTTCAGCTGACAAACTAGTCCGTGACATGGTTCTGTATGTGTCTGAATTGAGAATCAGATTAATTCCTCATTTACATCAGTAATCCGAGACACTGCCCCACAGTTGGGGCTATAGTCCATCAGGGGGCAGCATAAGACATGTCTCCTGACCTGTCAGTGTAATGCGCCTTACAACGTTTAGGGTTTAGGGTTTCCAATATCATTTTTTGTTCACTACAGGCAGAGTACAGTTCAATTCAGGCCTACAATATTACTCTGGGAATAAATGATAATCTGAACACCTACAGCCTCGTGACAACTAAATGATAAGTTAATTTGCTGATGAGGAGTTAACGAGTGTAAAAGAGAAGTGAGCCTTGGCGTAGTATTGTTTAGGTGGATGCAGCTTTTCAAAGACTCATTTTCCTTTACATTGACTCTAAGCTGCTGAATCCCAGAAGGCTGTAAAGCCCCAGCTGCTGCTCTGAAACGACCCTCGCTCCTTCTTGCACTCTGTCTGGATTGGACCTCTGACTCTTACGCCTGCCGGACCGTGATCGGCGTCATATAAAAAGGATCAATCTCTCTGTAGCTCTGTAGACCCAGAGGGCACCCGAAGAGGAAGGGAGAGGGGAAACATGACTGCATTCATATGGGCGTCGGTGTGTTTCTTCGGCTTGCTGGCGTCGGGGATTCGGGGGAATTCTCCACACTTTCGATCACAAATGAAGCAAACTCACACAGTTCGTCCTCCGGGGGTCTACCAGCACTTTGAAGACGTCGCATCCACTGAACAAACCTCTGACGAAGTGCAAAGTGCTGAAAGTTTTCAAGAGGTGCGTGTGGGTGATTACACCGTCCTCGGCTTCCAGCAGCAGCAGCAGCAGGGGCCCCGCGCAGGTGCCTCCACCCACCAGGCGCAGGAGAGCCGGAGACGTGACAGAGGTTGGTACCCTGCGTATTCTTACACCTTTTGAGGATGCCGTGTTTTTGGTTTCCTGTGTTTAGGAGCTGGAGATTAGGATGTCCTTGCTGTAAGACAAGAACCCAGGCCTACAAAGACTTTCCTGTGAATAGAAAAATAAAAAGAGGCAGTAAAGATGGAGTACACAAATGATCATCACATCAAAAATGTGTATGAAGTTGCTTAGAAAATATTTGGACCATCACTCAAGTGGACGGAGGAGGATTACGGACACCATAAAAATTTTATTAATCTCTGAATTCCAAAAGTCAGAATTCTGAGATTAATGTCAGAATTCGGACTTTAATGTTATAATGTTATAATATAATATTTTTTCAATGTTATAATATCATATCATATGTTGTATCAAATTATTCATTCAGATATACAGTACGTGTGATGTACATAACATACACTTTGCTATAAAGGTAAGAATTATTTATACATGCCTGTGATGGTGTTTCTGTTTGAAACTCACTTTCCATCATTTTCTTTTCTCGCTGCCTTTTCATCTTCTTATCAAAGCTGGTGGCACTAATTCCAGGCTGCCCAAAAAAAATCAGCTGTCCTCACAGCTGCAACACAACGCACCATATGCATCCTGGCAGCCTGCTAGAGACTCAAGCGGCTCTCCTGCATTCATCAGAACTGCTGCAGGTAGCGACATCTAACACAGCCTCAGAGGTAGCGGGAACTAGTACTCGAGCTATACTCAAGTACTGGATGTATACACAATTTTGATGTACTTTCTATTTTATGTTACTTCTACATTTACTCCGCTACATTTATCTTACAGATAGTTTGCAGATGCAGATTCCCAATAGAAAATACAATCAACTAATTAACAATGATTAATTATTATGAATTCATCATCTACTTATGTTTTTTTTTATTAATTACTAGATATGATTCTTTGTTGTATGTTTTTACATTTAAAAACAGTAGTACCAACAAGGGTAAATGATAATCATATCTTTACACACACTCAGCTGTGTGAATGTACACTATAGTTGTAGTATTGTACCATCATTCAAAAACATATATACTTAAAAATCAAATAAAAACTTTAATTTATTTGTTACAGCAACAAGATCCAACTGCAGAAATCGGCCCATAGACTTGGTCTTCATCATAGACAGCTCCCGCAGTGTACGTCCTGCTGAGTTTGAGAAGGCCAAAGAGTTCCTGCAAGACATGGTGGGCAGCTTGGAGATCGGGTCCGATGCCACTCGAGTAGGCCTCGTCAATTACGCCAGCACAGTGCAGATTGAGTTCCTCCTTAAGACATATTTTGACAAGTCTGCTCTGAAGCAGGCACTGGCCCGCGTTGAGCCCCTTGCATCAGGCACCATGACAGGCATGGCCATTAAAAGTGCCATAGAGAAAGTGTTCATTGCGGAGGCAGGGGCTCGATCTAGCTCCATGAACATAGCCAAAGTTGCCATCATAGTGACCGACGGGAGGCCCCAGGACAAGGTGGAGGATGTATCAGCAGCAGCTCGGGCATCTGGGATAGAGATCTATGCAGTGGGCGTAGACAGAGCTGATTTGACGTCCCTCCGTTTGATGGCCAGCCAACCACATGATGACCATGTCTTCTATGTAGAGACCTACGGTGTCATTGAGAAGCTCACTTCCAAATTTAGGGAGACCCTGTGTGGTAAGAATGATGATGATGGGGGTACGGATATTCCAATAAACGGTGATTACGGACTAGGCCTAGGTCGCAGGAAAAACGGAATAAATAATGAAAATGACCATAAAGGAAACAACGGTATGTCGATCCATCTCTTTAAATGTACCTGTGATTGTAATGGCAGCACCATAGAGGGGATCTCCATTCTAAAGTAAACTGTCTTCTTCTTTAATCTCAAGTACACGAATGAGGATTGTTTTTTACTAACTGTTGCCATGTAGCTGAATAAGTAGCATAGTATTAATATAATACGATAGTTCAGGTATTAGCCTAACCAACCAAGAAGAAGAGGATAAACCTCTAATCACTGATCGATCTGTAAAGTGAAATACTTTACAGACTACTAAAATGGTGGAAGCCCTGTATGATGCTGCCTGTACTCCTCACAGGGAGGATGCTGCTCTTTGCACTCTGCTGCCCTGCTCAGTTACCTGAAGCTTCTGCTTTCTATAATTTGGGATTCTACCAACATTAATAGTCCCTTATCCTGCAAGGCAAAAACAATATTAGGTTAAATTTACCAGTGTGATTGTTAACTTTACTTTATTACTTTATACATAATTTAATTTGCAGTTCCTCTGAATATGATATGTTATTTTATATTAGGTAAACTAGGGCCTCATACTCCTCAATAGGTTTATTATTTAAAATGTGAAAAATGATGTTTCTCCCACTAATATTTAGTACCACCCACACTAGCAGGATACAGCTAAGATCTTACGCATGTTTGCCATACAACATTTCCCTGGGGTCACAATTTCCCTTTCAGTTTCTTAATATTCAAATTTTGCTCTTCAATGACAATTTGCACATGAGAAGAGAAACCTCTGTGTTTCACTGTCTACAGCAGTAATGTCACTGCTGAAGACAGGAAGCTGTCAAGAAAGAGTATTGCCTGCATTTGCATGGAATTTTCTTTTTGAAAATGAAGCACAGATATCAACTATCTAATCTGCATGTGGCTTTGTAGAAAACAATTTACCCAATTAATACATACTTACAACTTACTAATATTCTCATGACGCAAAATGATTGAATAAACTAGACTTAAGCCAATCAGACATTGGAGTGTTTCCTTTCAGGCCTGGATCCATGTGCTCAGGGACACAATTGCCAGCACATTTGTGTCAGTGATGGAAATTCCTATACCTGCAAGTGTCGCTTGGGCTATGTGTTGAACCCAGACAAGAAAACATGCTCACGTAAGTTTAACTATCTCAACCTCTGCATATGTTTGTTCAGGCCTAGTTTGACAAA
This sequence comes from Microctenopoma stevenorrisi, assembly GCA_032270685.1. NCBI lineage: Eukaryota > Metazoa > Chordata > Actinopteri > Anabantiformes > Anabantidae > Microctenopoma > Microctenopoma stevenorrisi. Next base: position 14,651,044 of record JAUMTR010000004.1, on the reverse strand, counting down.
TATTGTTTTGGTTCAACTATAGTCATCGCCAGGATTCTGCACAAAAGCTTACTTGTTTGTTCCCTGTACACTGAGTTGGTTAACTGTGGTATTTCGTGTTAGGGGAAGATCCATGTGCCCAGGGACACGATTGTCAACATATCTGTGTCAACAACGGGGACTCCTACACCTGCAAATGTCGTGTTGGATATGTATTGAATGCTGACCAGAAAAAATGCTCACGTAAGTTTTACTTTTTTGCATTTCCTCATTTGTGACTGAAGCTCTCTTGGTATAGATTGTGTTTTTCGATGATGAACTCTCTCACATGAGAAAAAGGAGGTTACACTGCCAAGTGCCAAGTGTAACCTGCACGGTGACTATTTTTACAGGGTAGTGTATTAGAACTAGTTGCCGTGTAGGTGTGTCTCTTTTCAGATTTGGATATATGTTCCCGGGGACATGACTCACAGCAAATTTGTGTCATGAAAGGTGATCATTGTATGTGTCACAAAGAATATGTGTTAGGTGTGGACAAGAAAACATGCTCACGTAAGCACAGTTCCAAACACATGCTCATCTTTTTGTGCAGTGTCTCAGGTTTTGCAAAAAAAACAAACATTAAATCGAAATGTTTTGGTAAGGGTTGCTATTTGCTAGTAACTATGATCTACAGGGGTTTTCAGCGTGGAAAGTTACAGGCATATTTTTTGAGTCCAGGCACCCACTTTTAAGTCCTAAAGGTAATACTATTGCTAAGCTAGTTGTCTTTGAAAGTGTGTGAGTAATATACAGTATAATATATTTAAAAGAGCATGCAGTTAGAAAATTGGGAGTGATGCAGAGAGGGCTTGCCAGATGGCCATGACATGGGCAAAGAGGTTTAGTAAAGGGTCAAAGTTTAATGACTCAATAATGGATGCTACCATAGCTGTGTGTCTTTGCAGGTTTGCATACATGTGATCAAGAGAATAACTGCCAGCATATATGTGTCAAAAATGGTGATTCTTACCTTTGCAAATGTCACGAGGGATATGTGTTGAATGCAGACCAAAGAACATGCTCACGTAAGAACCAGAATTTCACCTGCAGTGTATACACCCTGGATTTTATGTTCCTGTGCAAAGTGTCTTGGTTTGTTAAATTAGAATGAGGTGGTTAACTGTGGGAGTCTTTAATTACAGGTTCAGATTCATGTACCCGAGGACACAATTGTCAACATATATGTGTCAGCACTGATGAATCGTACATCTGCAAATGTCGAGAAGGATATGTGTTGAATACAGACCACAAAACATGCTCACGTAAGAACTTGGACTAGCAGTACATCTACATCTCTAAGCAGCGTGTGCACGGTGCAAGGTTGCACAATATAGACCTTAGAAACATGATCAATTTAAATCAAATGAAAACCTGCAAAAGTTGTTATTTTTAAATTTTGATAACATTTATTTTAAAAAGTTTTTCTGAATAATATAATATATATACAATATATATTGTATATACTTCTCTGGATGCTTTTTTTGTCAAATGTAAGATTACATTGTGGAATCCTGTTGTGTCAGATGTGGGACCGTTTCTTTTCAGGTTTGGATGCATGTGCCCTGGGACATGATTGCCAACATATTTGTGTCAGCAGTGATGACTCATACATCTGTAAATGTCGAGAAGGATATGTGTTGAACGCTGACAAGAAAACATGTACACGTAAGAACTTGGACCTAGAATCACTGTTGTAGACTGAAACTGAAGAAACACATATGTCAGTTGAACTGAGATGGAATGTTCAACTTAGTCTGATAACTCCAACCGAAGCAAATAATAGGATTCCCAGTGTGTGAAGATGCAGCTACTTGGTAGAGCAAGTCAGTTAGATGTGGAAGTGTTTCGTTACAGGTTCAGATGCTTGCACCCATGGACATGAGTGCCAGCACATTTGTGTCAACATTGATGACTCGTACATCTGCGAGTGTCAAATGGGATTTGTGTTGAATGCAGACCAGAAAACATGCTCACGTAAGCACCTGTTATATTCTCTAATGTCCGTGTTCGGCGTCTGTGGTGTCATAGTTCCATGAAACACCACTCAACAGGAATGTTTGATCAAAATGTGAAAGCTTCTCCCTGAACATTAGAAGGTGGCCAAAACATCTTGTGAATGTTTTCTATTGTTCTTAATCTTTCATTGTATCTGTGTTCAAAGGCTATCCAAAAGTCCAGTGCTGTTTTTGAATGGCATAATTCACTCAGGTGTTGGCTTCTCTTTTCAGGTTTAGTTCTGGATGTATGTGCCCAGGGACATGACTGCCAGCACATATGTGTAAACCGTGGGAACTCGTACAGCTGCAAGTGTCGAGTGGGATATGTCCTGAACACAGATAAGAAAACATGCTCACGTAAGAAATGTGTTAAACTGCACATTTTTGCAGTACTTCAGGATGTTTTGTGAACACTTTATCTTAAGCATCCATCTGTTGGCATGGTTGACCAACGATTCCATGAATGTTAAGCCAAAGTTCACCTGACCTTTGGCTGAGTTGTGGAAGTATTTCTTTCCAGGCTCAGATGCATGTGCCCAGGGACATACCTGCCAACATATTTGTATCAACAATGGTGATTCTTACAACTGCAAGTGTCAAATGGGATATGTGTTGAATGCTGACCAGAAAACATGTTCACGTAAGAATTTCTGTTTAGTTTTCTTCATGACTTTTTTCTTTTTTTCTAGGGGTCTACTCTATATTTTAAAACATGTCTCTGTCCAGCATTTCTATACTTTAATCATTATTCTAGTGCTTTTCCGGCACTATCCTACCAAAACTGTGCTACACATGGACATGCATTTCATGAGAACTCCAAACATCTCTAATCAACTAAGTATGCAACAACAATTTAAGATAAGGGGTCGATTTTCCAAGTTCTAACAAAACACATTCCAATATAATGGACTAAGTCTATCATACCATTTTACACATTTTTTACATTGTCACATAATAACTTTAAATTAGGAACTATATACCAATGTCTATTAATTGTATAACTTTAACAGTTTTCACAACTTCTATGTCTTTCTTTTTGCTTTCTTCAGTTGTATGTATCTGACGACAAGCAACTTATGCACATATGCAGTGATGGTGTAAGGAATGAGAAACTGCTGAGGGTTTGGAAGTTGTGGCGTGAGACCTTTTGTTCCAGAAAATGACCAAAGAAATCATTTTAACTGATTTGCTCTGAAATTATATGTTGAAGTGTGAATAGAGCGTCTAAATGATTATCGTGTCAAATCCTAGTTAAAGCTAACCACACCCGACCTTTGTAAATTAACATTTGTAGTTAGCGAATTAATGTATTGAAGCTAATCTGCAATATGTACATTGTTCAATCTAAGAGTGTATTATTTTGATTTATTTGATTCATCATCTAAATTTGATCAAATTCTGTCAGCTTCAAAATGTGTGCAGCAAAGGCCTCTATGGAAGAACGCCAACAAACTGCTGGATGAACTAAGTTGCTTTATTCTAACTTCTTAAAAAGGAACATTTCACACTTTGTACTCAGTATTTTTTTCTCTCTCTCGTTCTTTCAGAGGAAATGAGGAGTGAAATAACCCAGGATGCCTGCATGTGTGAAGCTCAGATCATGTTCCAGAAAAAAGTGCTGTCAAACATTCAGGAGCTGACCCGAAAACATATCCTTTTTCTTCACACAATGGATTTCACCAAAAGAATGAATACCTGTTGTTATTATTGAAGACATGTCTGGTTTCTATTTTGTGTTTAGCCAAAACATATCCAATAAGTTGTTACTGTAAACTTAAATCAGAATCTACACTGTAGAGGTGAAATGGTACTGAAAATATTCAATTAAATTAAATTAAATTCAAATCAGCTTTATTTATATAGTGCCATTTCACAGCATAAGTCATCTCAAGGCACTTTACAGTGTAAGGTTTAAGACCTTACACATTGTATAAATATATATAAAAAACATGTAGAAAACCCAACATTTCCACTTGAGCATGCACTGTTGATCTATGGATTTTAAAAATTGGTACACCCCTGCTTTACTGACTTATACCTGTAAAATTTCACCAGCACTACTTTGAAACAAATGTATTTCCTTGACTCTTTGTCCACTTGATGAACTTTCCCTCAGAGTGAATCTGATTGAGGACCAGCAACAGTATTAAGAATGGTGATGCATTCAGGACTAACAGCAGATGACTATTTATCTATAATACTCAAAATTTGTTAAGGTTTCAGCAAAAATGTATTTAATGGCTGGTATTGATTTCTCATGTAATATCTTGTAGCCTACTGGTAACATGATGGTTTTACGCTATAAACCTACATATTTGAATCTAGAGTTACAGTTTATTTCTTTATTACAGGAAAGTCTGGTATAAATGATGCAAATGTTTATGTTTACATTAGAAAAGCTATTTCCTCTTAAAACTGTTAAGAAATAAATTCAGAGGCAAACTAGGTAAAACAATTATAGATGGTCAGAGAATAAATGAAAGAGTAGTCTAAAAGAGCAAATATAAAAAAATACATTGTAAAAGTTTATCCTATACAATTTATCCAGTATTTCCATTGAATGTTTAATTATTTTATTACTGGTGGAAAAAGTATTGTACCATATCTTTGTTGTGTAATGGCTGCTCTGGGCCATACTTGGCCAGTGTTGTTGTGTAGTGTTTGTGGTAAAACAAAGCCCCCGTCCAAAATCCACACACAGCTTATCACAGATGCTGTTATTCCCCTGTTTGCAGCAACATTTTACACAAAGTCCAAATAAAACCTGATCTAACTGACATGTAGATCTGATTTACTACAATAATTTTCCTTGGATTTAAATATTTTAAAAGCTTAGCTGCACAATATACATTGCTCATAAAGTTAGATTTGTTGGAACAGATGGATACAGTTATTTTGGGGGAACAGGGACAACAGTTCTGGGAGTTCATGGGTGATTAAACCTCTCCAATACTTTTCACACTTGGCTCGTCATGGACCACAGTTCCTGGCAGCAGGCCTGGTTGTCAAAAACGATTTTGCACATAGTTTTGAAATTAGCAGACTTTGAATTAACATCCACTCAGTTTTGTACCAAGATAAAATGCTGTTTAATACACAGTACATTCTGTGACGTTCTGCATCATGTACTGTATTTTCTACTATGTAATATTTATAAAGTAACCATGAAAATAGTGAAAGGAGCAGGCTACATGTGGTGCAGATGTCTCATGTAAACACTGTGTGCATGATAGAAAATAACATATCTGCAGGCTACATTTTATATTAGAAGGGAAATTGAACGTGGAAAATAAATATTCTGAAACAACACATCATTGATCTCTCTTGTTTATTTTCTTATGAACAAACGGCATCATTAAGCTAAGTGAAGTAAGCCGGTTTCAGTAACACGGAGAAATATCATGCCCGCAGGATGGAATAATGAAAAAAACTACAACTACCAGAACTCCAATCACAGCATTTCCGGTATACGGTTACTACGGGAGACCGTGGAAGCTACAGACTCAGAGTACGAAAAGTCGACCAACATACGCGACGACACGTCGCATTAACGTTATTCACTCTAAGCGTAGTTATTTTGAAGTTACCTTTAACACTAACCGTTTCTGTTGCTCGGTAACCGTGTCGCTTTAGGCAGTTAAGTAGCGAAGCTAACGGTTTGCTAACGTCTTATTGACAAAGGCCGCAGCATGATGTGACGCTAGATTGGAATTTTTACTTGCTTCTTAGTTTTACAAGACATTTACAAGGTTGGTGTCTTGTTATAATTAGTAACTGTATTAGTGACTAGTATACCTAAACGATAAGCAACTAATTTCACATCACAATCACTGCTATGTTTATCTACCTCAGCAAGAAGGTGAGTAACGTAACTCGGACAATTGTCAATACGTCAGTTATCACAGAGATTGTCTAGGTTAACAGCTTCGCTGTAATAATCCGTGTTTTATAGATCGCTATTCCGAACCATATCCCTCTAAAATGCGTCTCCTGGAACAAAGATCAGGGCTTCATTGCCTGTGGAGGAGACGACGGCCTCCTGAGGGTGCTCAAACTGGAGACTCAGACAGGTAACAGGCTACCTTTAGTTACATTACAGGGGCCTAGATGGCAAAATCACATTCTAGGATTACACAGAGTACAGATAAACAACTTCTAAAACCCTACTAAATTACATTATTAACAGCAGACGTGCAAAATGGGGGGTTCTAGGGGCCATAGACCAATAAGTTCTGTAAGGGACAGGGAGGTAGCTGGTGGTAACCAAATACCATCTTTTATACTTGGGACCATTGGGCCCCCAAATAAAAGTGTCATTTTGCTTTTTCACTTTCACTGTAACAGATCTTTCAACAACTTCAGAACTGACCATAGATGTATAGTTTATTAGTATTTTTGTATATTTTTTATAACGTTTTGCAATGCGGACCCCTGATTTTTTTTCCCCATAAATTTGGTGCAAAGTGGAATAGTAGATTTTGATGCATTATCATTATATACATAGGCCAACATAGGCCCACTCATAAATTTGTAATAAAGAATTTTCTTAGTTTCAATGCATTAAAACTTTTTAACAACTTTTTCAAAACAAGAGTTTTTTTGTCTTTTTAATCCCTGTTTTGTCTTTATTTGTCCTGTGTTTTGTTATGTGCTGGCATTCACAATGTAAGACATCAATGACAGATCACTGTGAGGTGCAGTCAGCTCCCCCAAAACAAAGCAACTAATTTATTCCACACCACTCTTTTATATCAATACCAGCACACCAACACCATTTTTATGGTGTTCAGCTTTTTTATTGATATGCATTTTGCAAGGTAAGACAACAAGGGCCGCCAAATGCCACTTACGTATCACTAAACAGTGTCCAAAAGTCCCCAAAAGAATCTTCTTCAGTTGTGAAAGTCCCACCCGTATTTACACTAGTAAGAATTCACGACACAATGTGATATTTGCTGTAAAAGTTCACACTTTGATGTTGACTAATTTATTTATATTTCCTTGAATAATATCACAGACCAAGCTGTTACATAATACCATGAGTATGAGGACTATAGACAATGTCTTGTACACAGTATAAGAAGTCTTACATAAGTGATTTGACTCATTTCACTGTGGGTAGAAATGGTACCACTTTCCCCAATGCACCTGCTGCACCGAACTAATGCTATTATGTTATTATGATGTTAAACAAATGTCTTAAACCAACAACAGTAAAGGGAAAGGAACAGTACAAACTCAATGGTGATATTTACCTACAAACTATTGGACTATTTCTACTAGGATCTACAAAGTTAACACTTTGCTCACTGTGGTTACTCAGCAGATGACTCCAAAGTTAAAGGTCTAGCTGCACCCAGTAACCTGTCAATGAACCAGACTCTAGACGGCCACAGTGGTAAGTTCTGTTTAATTGTTGTTAAATCTGTTGTCATAACTTATCAGAAACAGCTTTTATTTACAGAAGTTCAATGCAAGAAACTAGGAAGAAAATAGAAAAATAGTGTAAAACGTCACATTTATTATACTTACAGGTGCAGTACAAGTGGTCACGTGGAACGAAAAGTATGAAAAGCTGACAACAAGTGACCAGAATGGACTCATTATTGTGTGGATGCTGTACAAAGGTGATTGCAGCTGTCAGACTGAAGTTACAGGTTATCTTGTTGGAAACTAGCTTTTTGTAGCTCTTTCTTCTTGTCTCCTTGTCTCCTTGTGTCCTTTCTAAGGTGCATGGTACGAGGAAATGATCAACAACAGAAACAAGTCAGTAGTGAGGAGCATGAGCTGGAATGCTGATGGTCAGAAGATCTGCATTGTTTATGAAGATGGAGCAGTCATAGTTGGATCTGTTGACGGTAAAAAAAAAACCTGATTAAGAGTATGATTGCTAGAAGTCTCATAAATCAATTAACATTTTTCCAAACAGATTTAGCTTAAATCTCTAAGGTCCCTTCGACAAGTGTTGCTTTGTTTAAGCACTGAGAAAATCAGCAGCTCATGAAGAAAGTTTTTTGTAGGTAATCGGATTTGGGGAAAGGACCTAAAAGGAAATCAGCTTGCTCATGTGGCATGGTCTCCAGACAGCAAGATCTTGCTCTTCGGCATGGCCAATGGAGAAGTACAAATCTATGACAATCAAGGAAACTTCATTGTGAGTGTAGAAGCTTAAAGTGGTGAAACAGACATTCTATCTGTAGTTAACCTTAGTAAGTTTCCATTATGCATATAAAAAAAGAAATACTACCACAATATTAGTTTGGATTTTTTATGAATCAATTGTTCATTTCATCTTGTAGAAAAAAGCCCTAACAACTATGTAGCAGTGATTCATTGATTAATTTTTTCTAAAAATCTGATAAATAAACATTGCAATATATTTGTCTACCAGATATATTGCATTTTCCTGAATCATAACTCCAGCACTGTAATACATAACATATTGTCAGATTCTTGCTGATATATAGTTCTAATACCCATGTGCATTGGTATTCTGTTATGCAACAAGCTGCGATGCACTGTGTGGTCTGACACCTGCTGATTGTGGCCAGCATTACATTTTTTGTCTTAAACAAAGACCTTAAGGGCCATCAGATCCTTTGTCATCCCGGCTTATACTAATAAAATTAAAATAAAAGTACATCTAATCATTTAGTAATCTTTGTTATGTTTCAGATAAAAATGGCCATCAGTTGTCTTACCAATGCAACTGGAGCTGTCAGTATAGCAGGTATCCACTGGTACGCTGGAACTGGAGGTTATGTTGAACCAGACTGTCCATGTCTTGCCATCTGTTTCGACAATGGAAGATGCCAGATCATGCGCTATGAGAATGATGAAAGTAAACAAAACTACCAAAACTTACTCTTCATTTTCCAAGTAAAATGTTTACTAAAAGTGCCGAGCTATGCTGCTGCCTGTTTTTGCAGATCCAGTGTGTCTTGAGACCATGATGAATGTGGTCAGCATACAGTGGAATCACTGTGGAAGTGTGCTGGCAGTGGCAGGTTGCCTCAGAGCCTCTAATGTGGAGAAAGAAGTAAACGTGGTGCAGTTCTACACACCATTTGGGGAGGTGAGGGAGAAGATTTTGGTCCCTTATGCTGGGTTTATGACATTAAGCTCAGGCATTTCAACTCCCCTGTGCTCAGTTATATATATATATCTATTGTTTCAGTTTAAGCTGGTACATCATGACTCCAGCTAGACTATGAAATCCAGTGAGACAGTGGCCACTGTTAATAAAGTTTGGTTCTTAAACAGCATTTGAGAACTCTGAAGGTTCATGGGAAGCAGATGACAGGAGTGGCGTGGGAGGGTGGAGGTCTGCGTATTGCCCTAGCTGTGGACTCCTACATCTACTTTGCCAACATAAGACCGGACTACAAGGTATGTAGTAGATGTAGGCCTACATCTGTGACTCTCATTGTCCTCTGCAGTTACTTTATTAAGTTGATTCTGTTTTACAAGAAGAACAAGAATCCACTTTATTGGCATTGAATACATTTTTACATGTCACAACTTCTCTGCATTTTTTTAACAAAGACTATCCAGGCCACCAGGATAGTCTTTGTTAGTAAAAGATTTAATTTGGCACGAGGATAAGAGTTATAAACCTCACAGGAAACATGAAAAAGCTTTGTCTGTTAAGTTTCTGGACACACACTTTCCAAGGTTTTGGTGAATGTCATCAGCTCTTTCATCTGTCTTAACAGTGGGGTTACTGTTGCAGCACAGTGGTGTATGCTTACACAAAGCCAGAGCGGCAGGAGTACTGCGTGGTCTTCTGGGACACCAAAAACAATGAGAAGTTTGTCAAATATGTCAAGAGCTTGATGTCCATCACTACCTCAGGAGATTTCTGCATTCTGGCCAGCAAGGCAGAAGACACCCTGCCTCAGGTACAAACACCTGCTTACATGGCAACAGTTACGAGGAAACAAACCAACACATTTATTACAATAAAATATGAATCCACGCTGAAACATTAGTTACATGCTACACTCTATGATTGAGACAAGATTTACAGTGTACAAAATCAAATTCTGAGTAGACCTAAATATACTGAGAGAAATACATATTAGAAACTCTAATTGATATAAAATGAACCAGTATCTGTCTTTTTCAATGTTTTTCCCTAACAGGAGGATACTGAGTCAGAGTCTGCCAGTCATGCAAGGGTAACATACAAAATCAGGTTCTGTAAAGAGGCCCATTTATTTTCAGAATAGAATTATAAATTACTTAAACACTACAATAAGAAATGCTTGGCTGTGTGTTTTTCAGTATGTCCTGATACTCTGCAACTCCATTGGGACTCCACTGGACTCAAAATACATTGACATTGGTGAGTACATACAGCAAATGGAGATTCCACTGACATAAGTACCAAGTCCTGCAAGCTTGTCCTGCAAGGTGCCATAATTTACCATAAAGCTGACAAAGGTGTCTTTTCAAGCCAATGTGTGAGATCACACCATGTGTGTAGATAGATGTGAAATGTGAGTTCAGCCTCCACTGCCCACCAGAATCCTACAGCAAACAGACTGTGGGCATTGGTCTTCTTTATGTCTCACAAATATTCAGAGTTCTGTTGCAGACCAAAGGTTTGCTGATAAGCGCCTTCAGCAGTGAAATTAAGAATTTCAAATGTAAAGGGCTAAAGCCAATTAATTTCAATCTCATCAGTCTCTGTCATGTTTGTCACACTTGTTTATATGGTCAGATCCATTGTTTGTCACTATGACCAAGACACATGTGATCGCTGCATCAAAAGAAGCTTTCTACCTGTGGCAGTACAGAGTGGCAAAGAAATTAACTGCGCTGGAGATCAACCAAGTGACCAGAACCAAGAAGGAGGGAAGAGAGAGGTGAGCTGTTGTTTGCAGAAATTGGCATAAGCAGCTATACAGCATAAGTGCATCTAACCCTGATGTGTAAAACGGTCTGGTAGCTCAATGGGCTAAGCGTCAGACTGGGAAGCAGAAGGTTGCAGGTTCGAATCCCAGTCTGACTCCTATTCCATCTCCTACCAGGTGTGTCCTACCAGGTGTGTCCCTGAGCCAGACACCCAGCACTAGCTCCTTGTAAGTCGCTTTGGATAAAAGCGTCTGCCAAGCAAAGTAAAGTAAAGTAAAGTAAAGTATGTGACAAGAAGTATATTTAAACAAAGCCAGGGAGTCGATGAATGCTGCATCTGTACATAGAGTAGCATCAGGAAGTTACAGGGACAAAATAACCACAAGGCTAGATTCAGTGAGTGACATTTTCTATTTAGTGACTCAGTGTTACCGTGTCAGACAGAACCAATGAAAACGATTCATTCATCTGAATCAAACGCTACTGACGTTCCAGACCGAATGTTCTGCCAGAGATTTCCTAGCAACTAAACCACAAGTTCACTCAGTGGAAAAGGCACCTGTTTGTCTGTCTGGCTCTTTCTCTAACTCTGCCTCGTTTGTTTTCACTTCCTGCTCCTGCAGGATCTATCACATTGACAGCAGTGTGTCTGGAGCCAATGACAGTTCCCCAGATTTAGCAAAAGCCTTCACTGTAAGTGACTAAGACATATCTGTCTGTCTTTGTTGATTTTTATATAGTCATTATTGTGAAATATAAGTAATTTAACCTGGAGTATACAGTGGAGAAAATTATATTTGACCCCTCACTGATTTTGTAAATTTGTAAGAAATTGAAACTGTCTCAAAACAGTATCATTTTAATAGTAGGTTTAGTTTAACAGTAACAGATAGCACATCAAAAGGAAAATTGAAAAAGTAACTTTAAATAAAAGATAGAGACTGGGGAGAGTCCAGCCTGCAGAGGAAACTCATTTTGGCAACTTGTGTCCGTAATCTTGCTTTCGGGCACTACCCAGAGTTCGTGGCCGTAGGTGAGGTTAGGAATGCACATCGACTGGTAAATTGAGAGCCACGCTTTTTGGCTCAGCTCCCTCTTCACCACAACAGACCGGTGCATATCTGGCCCCTACATCTCCTCGGTGCCGATCAAACTTATTAGATCCTTCCATTTTCAACAACAGTTGTCACCTTCTCTCCCAGACTTTTGCTAATGGTTTTGTAGGCCATTCCAGCCTTGTGCAAGTCTACAATTTTGTCTCTGACATCCTAGGATAGCTCTTTGGTCTTTCCCATGTTGGAGAGTTTGGAGTCTGCTTGCTTGATTGATTCTGAGGACAGGTGTCTTTTATACAGGTGACTAGTTAAGACAGGTGTCTTTAATGAGGGTGTCTAACCACCCTGTGGGAGCCAGAACTCGGTTGGTAGGGGTTCAAATACTTATTTCACTAAATGAAATGCAAATCAGTTTCTATCTTAAAGTTATTTCTTCTTTTTTTTTTTTTTGGCCTGTCAGTAACACAGATGACACATGAGTACGTCATGTATGTATAGCTGTGTAGTCATCA
>JAUMTR010000004.1:14625417-14638500 GCA_032270685.1 Microctenopoma stevenorrisi | reverse complement strand
TATCTGTATTAATAAATATTTGTTATTGAGCATCGCACTACTATTATACGATAAGTTTGGAGGCAGCAGCTGATCAGTTATTTTTTCAAATTTCCTTTTGATGTGCTATCTGTCACTGTTAAAATAAACCTACCATTAAAGTGATACTGCTCTGAGACTTTTCATTTATTTTAAACTTACAAAATCAGCGAGGGGTCAATATTTATTTCCTCCACTGTAACTCTTCTATATAACACTTATTAATAAAAGAAACACATTATGTTTGTTTTTCTGTAATAAACAAAAATATGTAATATAATAGATGGTAGGTAAATAATCATGGTTTCTGTTTTGTTTCAGGCCACTCGAGATCCCATCTGTTGTGTCACAGCTACAGAAAAGACCCTGATTGTGGTATGCATACTCATTTTAAGTTGTGCAGTGAAATAAAATGACAAGTGAAACTGAAGTAAAACACTGACTGTTGGGGCGTACGTGTGATCACAGGGCCGTGAGTCTGGCACCATCCATAGATACAGCCTCCCAAATGTTGTTTTCATCCAGAAATACACGCTGAACAACAGATCCCACTATTTGTCCTTGAACTGCAATTCCAGGTAGGCAATGACTGGTGTTTGATAATGTTCGTACTCTATCTCCATTGTTAAGTTTATCAATTAGAGATTGTATTTCATTAAAAGGTTTTTTCTTTCCGGTATAGAAAGGTAAAACATCGTAGAGGAACTAAAACAATTGAAAACCCTTTTTGACATAACGACTGAGAATCTTCACAGATATTTAGTTATTGTATCGTGGGAATGTAACACTTGCAGTGCTATGATGTATGTCATTCCTTTTCTTTAGTCGTTTGGCTATAATCGACATCACAGGCGTGATGACGTTATTGGACGTGGAAGCTCGTGTCTCCACAGATAGTGGGAACCAAGCGTCTCCAGGAGATCCATCCAAGTTTGAGCGCAAGGATGTTTGGGACATGAAATGGGCCAATGACAACCCAGATCTGTTTGCCATGATGGAGAAGACCAGGATGTATGTGTTCAGGAACCTAGACCCAGAAGTGAGTGCTCCGTCATCTCATCTGCTCTGTTGATTGTTACTATATGATCATATAGTAACTGTTTCAATTATTTATGGTATGTTTATTAACAGGAGCCCATTCAAACATCTGGATACATCTGCAACTTTGAGGACCTGGAAATTAAATCTGTCTTGCTTGATGAAATTATGAAGGTAAAACAATACAACACCACACATATAAAGAGATATCTTAAATGATAATTAGGATTATTTTAATGAAGAATGTTTTATTTTGAAATATCATAAATTAAAGAGATCTACACAAGTTTGAAGAGTTATTCATTTCTCTAGTCTGCTGTCAAATGTAAATGGTAAATGGTCTGCACTTATATAGAGCTTTTCTACCTAGTCTGGTACTCAAAACGCTTTACACTGCTTCTCATTCACCCATTCACACACACACTCACACACACCGATGGCAGAGCTGCTATGCAGCTGACCTGACACACCAGGGGCAACTTGGCGTTCAGTGTCTTGCCCAAGGACACTTCCACATATGACTGAAGGAGGCGGGAATCGAACCACCAATCTTCCGATTGGCAAACTGATCTGTCAAAAGGTTCTTTACATGACTGGCAATAGGTTTGTAGATGCTGTTTGAAAGAAACCCTCAGTCATTCGGGATGTCTTCCAGGATCCAGAGAGACCCAACAAAGAAAACCTCATCAACTTTGAAATCCGCTCTCTGAGAGACAGTCGAGCAATGATTGAAAACGTCAAGATAGAAGATGTTTTACAGTTTATTGAAGACAATCCTCATCCTAGACTCTGGTAAATGCAAAATAATAACCTTCACCTTTGTCTGTCTGTCTGTCTAACTGTTGAACACAGATGAATTATTTAATAACATTTGGTAAAAATCAAGTAAATGTTGATTTACTGTTACTTGTGATGAGTTATAACGACCCCCCCTTTGTTTGTTATTATTAGGCGTCTCCTGGCTGAGGCAGCTCTGCAGAAGCTGGATTTGAAGACAGCTGAGCAGGCCTTTGTCCGCTGTAAAGACTACCAGGGCATTGAGTTTGTGAAGCGCCTGGGCAACCTGCAGAGTGAGCCCATGAAGCAGGCTGAGGTGGCTGCTTATTTCAGCAGGTTTGAGGAAGCTGAACGGATGTACCTGGATATGGATCGCAGGTACGTTTGTCCTGGGCATCTCTAAAGGTATCACACGTACCCTTAAACTAGGAAATGCAGTTTTGAGTTTTGAACTTTTATGTTACTGCTGCTTACAGAATTAAACGATGATGAAGATTTTCAACAATGATGGTAGAAAATGCACTTCTTTCTCTGTAGGGATCTTGCCATTAGCCTCAGGATCAAGCTTGGAGACTGGTTCAGGGTTCTCCAGCTGCTCAAAAGTGGTTCCGGGGACTGTGATGATACTCTGCTACAACAGGCTTACAATGCAATTGGCGATTACTTTGCTGACAGACAGAAGTGGTAATGGTATTTTGTTTTTCTGAACATCTCTTTAGTGCATAAATAGTGTGTTACAGTCAGCGTACTGTATGAGTTCAAAATGCTCAGTGTTTATGGCAAACTGTGAGGACATTACTAAAGCTTTCCTGCTGCATACACATGTATAAGCACAGAGCAAAGGTGAATACACAACCATACAAACTCAAGTGTTCAGTTTCCAAGTGAAATACAGTTTGTACTATTTAGTATTATAAGTACAGTACCTAAAATGCAGTGAAACTGCTGTCTCCCAAATGTCATTATTTATTAACAATAAATGTGACCATATGATTTATCTGTCAGCTGCACGTGTATTTCGGTTCCCAGGGTCAATGCAGTGCAGTACTACCTCCAGGGTCATAACCAAGAAAGGCTGGCAGAATGCTACTACATGTTAGAGGACTATGATGGTCTCGAGAGGTTAACAGCTGCTCTGCCAGAGAACCATAAACTTTTACCGGTGAGCCAAACCCAAAGGAGTTGTGTTCAGCTGGGTGTGTACTCTTAGATAGATGCCATTACAGTATTTTTCCTCTAATGTAGGAGATTGGACAGATGTTTGCCACCGTGGGCATGTGTGAACAAGCTGTGAGTGCCTATCTGAAGTGCAACCAGCCCAAAGCTGCTGTTGACTCGTGCGTCCATCTAAACCAGGTGAGTGACAGACAGGACAGCTGTGGCACCATGAGCCATTCAGTGCTGTCCTCCCACTCTCCTCCTCTTCCTGAGTGATATTTAGCTGTGTCGTGTGAACGCTGCTCTCAGACTCGGCTTTTCAGAGGCTCTGGAGCTCAAAGGAAAAGTTCACAGTGGATGTTACATAAGAAGACATTTTGCATGTGTTTAAATACAGTGTCCAATTCCAAGTACATTCATCCTTTGTTAAACATGTTGAGCCACAGCTGGTAGTGTAAAGATGCATTAGTGCTGTAATTAACCCTCTGTTCATCCAAAGAGAGAAGTCCTTGGCAGTCCCAACTTCCTCCCTTCTGGACGTCTGTGTTAATGGTCTTTGACTGCAAAATGAATAGTCTGTTACTGTAACTGTTCACACTTAAGCTTCCGTTTGCCACAGATTGTTTAAAACAAACAGTACGAGTACTGAGAGCCGCAAACTCATTTGTCATGGTGGCTAATTAGCACTGAAAGCTAAATTTAGAGCTTTAATTATAGTTATTGACTTTTATATTTTTTTCTTCCAGTGGAACAAAGCAGTCGAACTTGCCAGGACCCACAACATGAAGGAGATTAAATCTCTGCTTTCCAAATACGCTTCACATCTTCTTGAGAAGAATAAAATGTTCGAGGCAGTGGAACTGTATCGTAAAGCTCATCACTTTCTCGATGCAGCCAAACTCATGTTTAAGGTAGTGTTGTTATTTTTTAGCGGAATTGACCAAAAAGGAATAAGAGATATGAGATCGTTAAAGTAGAATTACTGCATTGTAGCTTCATGCCTCCACCAAACAGTGAAGCTGCAGTTTACAGGCTGGTGTGGCCAGACTGTAAGCACATAGAGAGTAATGGCATTTGTCACCACTGTCAGATAGCAGATGAGGAGGCCAAGAAAAGGACCAAACCGCTACGAGTGAAGAAGCTCTATGTGCTGGCAGCATGTCTTGTTGAAAGTTACCACGAGCAGGTGAAAACGTCACAACAGAGCAAAGCCAAAGGAAAGAAGTCTGAGGTAGTACACTTTATATCTACACACAGTCATACAGACATGTCTTCTTTAACATCATGTTTTGTACTGTTTGTTGTAATGTTGTTGTGTATTTAACCTTCATTTTCTGTATCTAGGCAACTTTTGCACTCGCTGGGCTGCTTGAGGAAGATGCAACTTCTTCAGACAACCGAATTGTGGACAATGCCTGGCGCGGCGCGGAGGCCTATCACTTTTTCCTGCTGGCTCAAAGGAAGCTGTACGAAGGCTACATGGAGAATGCCATGCGCACAGGTATGGACTCACATCAGACATGTCACCTAGATAATAAATGAACTTGTATTATTCCAAACAGAGTGGAAGTCTAACGTCAGTGCTTATCTCCATTTAAAAGCGTTTCACCTGCGTGAGTATGACGACATCATTCCACCAGTGGAGATCTACTCTCTACTTGCAATTTGTGCTGCAGCCAACCGGGCGTTCGGCACAAGTTCGCAGGCTTTCATCAAGCTGGAATCACTGGAAAGTTTGGAGCCGGAGCAGCGGCAGTTATATGAGGACCTGGCTCTGGAAATCTTCAGCAGGTACACCCCGAAGGACAGCCGCGCGATGGATCGGGACGGATCATCAGAGGGGTGAGGGCACCAATGATATCAGATCAAACTCTGGGCCCAAACACTGATGGGAGAACCACCATTTTTCAAAATGAATGAATGAAATGAATTTGCTAAGAAATTACAAAAATACAAATTTTATTGACTTCTGTTTATTTTTGACCCTTTAAGGATGGAAGGAAAGTTACCCACATGCATCGTGACCGGTCTGCCAATACAGGAGTACCAGTCCTGGATGTGCACTTTGTGTAAACACTCTGCTCTTGAGCAGGAGATCACCAGATATAACTGCTGCCCTCTGTGTCACACGCCTGTAGCATGAAGCTCAGTCAGAGGAAACAAAACATAATTCATAGCCACATCCTTTTTGTCTTCCAAGTTTCTGCTAAATTAAAAAAAGCTAATTCAGCATTCCATTTTCAGTGAGCTTTGTTAATTGTTTTTTCAGTGAATAAATAGTATAATGAGAAAAGTGTGTTTTGATTGGAAAATTCCTGATCAGTACTGAGTGTTAGAGAGTGGGAGATGTAACACTGTTCAACCTATTTTCACCATTTTTAAACTACCCACACCAGCCATTGTCTTCATGGTGTTGTTCAGAGCTCTAGGTCTGTGTTCAGAAATATCTCATCATAAAGAGATCATTAAAAAAGGTATTACATGGAATCTCTGTAGTTAAATCCTCTGAACATAACTTTAACTTTATTGTTATTAATCCCCCATGGGGGAAAACTTAAATGGTCAACACTGTACAAAAAAACAAACAAACAATGGACGATAATAAAAACAGACAAACAGGACCAACTACAGTCACACTGACATTAAAAACAGCTAAAAATTACTAGAATGTGCACGATCAATAGAGGTATCATTTAGATATTTATGTAACATGATGCAACCAGGTGTAACATTCCTTGTTTCATACATTGATCTGTCAAAACAAAAATGAATTTGCCCAAATCTAATAGAAAGTAGAGTGCATAACATAATTAGAACATCTAAGGTTTCTGAAACTTGCTGATCCCCTCTGGTACAGGCTTCTCCTGCCATCTGCTGTAAGGAAGTAGAACAGCCACTGTAGGAAGACACTTCTGTAATTCACCTCGTGGCTGTATGTTCCTGGGGCTGCCCAGTGGTGGTGTAATGGTTAGTATTGTTTCCTCACAGCAGCATTTCTGTGTTTGCATGTTCCTCCTGTGTTTGTGTGGCTTCTCTCCAGGTCGTCGACCTTCCTCCCACCATTCCAACACATATATAAATTGTTCTTCACTGAGTCATCCCCTCTCCAAGTATCATACATACATGAATGTTTTAAATATGCATGTTAACATATATACAACAATATCTACATACATACAATACAGTTTAAATGTCAATAACAGTTTAATCTATGACTGCAAATACGAAAATGATCATCCAGTAATGTGGCATACGTGTTCCACTATATACTCCATCACACATCTATTTTAATTGAGAAGCTGAAAGACGTACTAATGAAACAGAAGGCATTGAATTTATCTGATTGGAAACATTTATAAGCAAATATCTCTGCACAGGCTGTTGACTGAGTATGATTTCACAGTAGGATGTGGTTTGGAACATATAATAAAGGTCTTTATGATTATTATAGTTTTACAGATCATTTTTCAAAACATAAATTCTCTGTTGGGACAAAAAAACCTCAATGTCACAGAAAATATCCGAACAAGGTGAAAACAAATTGGAACAGCCCTTAAAGAATAAAATGACCACGTAGCCTAAATAAATAAACAATTACAGTAATGAAGCTGGCACGTGTTAAATGAGCTGATTCTCCCTGAACATTATTAACACATAAAAGTTTAAAGAGGTTGTTAGTGGGGGTGATCAGCTGCGCTGTGATCAATTGTCCTGTTGGAAGCTGTCCTGCGCATTTCTCACACAGACCACACCACTGCACTGTGCTCAAAGTAAAGGAGCCACAGGACATCGGCACTGCCACAGGAACAACACATGGTCAGGTAAGCTGCTGTAATCATCTCCTTTACTTTCTTTTTCTGCGAGAGGATGTTTGAACAGGAAATACCATTGTCTTGCTGTGACCCAGAACATAGACTTTTCTTTGCCTTTACTAAATAATCTCCTGTGGCACTGAAGTCTCATTTTCATTTATGCAATATCTCCATCATTTCACTTTAATCTTTTACTTTCATGCCTGGTCTTTGATTCATTTCTAGAGTGAACCAGCTTTCATTGCTGTACAAATGTGTCAGATCTGACCTTGTCTTAATGTTTAAGTGGAATTTAAATCGCTGTATAACTCCGTGTAACACAACCCAAGTAAGTAATGCTGCACGTTTTAAAGCTCCAAAAAGAGGCAGGAGCTACTGATTAAGAGAGATGGATGCTGACTTTAACAATAACACAGAGCTTTATGAAAAACATAGTAATGCTGCACACAATATTATGTTAGTACTTTGAACCACGAGTCGCCAGAGGATTTAGTGTCATAAGCCCTATGTTCATTTAAAGGAAGCAAATGTATTCAGTATGCATGCAGATACACTGCTGAGTATTGTCATGATGTGAACCATTTAACCTGACACAATACACAAAAAAGTGGGGATGCTGTCATTTAATCCTTCCATTACACAGTGTCACAGGAACCTGCAAACTGATGCTGGATGACCCTGCTGTAACGCTGTGATGAAGTGACAAACGGGTGTCTTCATTTCATTGTGTTCCTGTGCAGGCAGCAAAACCTCTGAGATAAGTGAACAGCGTCTGGCAGTGTCACCATCATGGTGTATGGACAGATCTTTCACCAGCACAGTCCCGGTGATTGCTTTATCAATGTCAATGTTGGAGGTTTCAAGCAACGAATGGAGCACACCGCTCTGAAAAGATTCCCACAGACGCGCCTAGGACGTCTGCTGTGTTGCAGCTCTAAAGAAGCAATCCTGGAACTCTGCGATGACTTCAGCCCCTCTGAGATGGAGTACTACTTCGACCGCAATCCACTTTTTTTCTGTTACATACTCAACTTTTACCTCACAGGTAAAATCCACCTGGTAGACGGGTTGTGTGTGGTGTCGTTCTTTCAAGAGATTGAGTACTGGGGCATCAAGGAGCAACACCTGGACCTCTGCTGCAGCAACAAGTTCCATGAACTGATGGAGCTTGCTGAGTTTAGGAGCTTTGATGAGATGAGTGATGAACTGCCGCCCCACAGCTCACACTCTTCCACTGAAGAGGTGTATTTTGACATGTTTGAGGGCTCCTGGTGTGCAGATCTTCGCAGGAATATCTGGATTCGATTCGAGAATCCAGGTTACTCCACTGCAGCCAAAGTGATGGCTGTAGCATCCCTGAGTATGGTCATTGTCTCTATTGTGGCCATGTGCATCCACAGCATGCCGGACTTCCATCAGCTGGATGTCAATGAAAAAGAGATTGAGAACCCCGTGCTGGTTTTCTTTGAGAACCTCTGTGTCTTGTTTTTCTCTGCTGAGTTTGTTCTTCGTTTGGCTGCTGCCCCCTCAGCCAGGAGGTTCTTGTGCAACGCTCTCAATATCATTGACTTAATGTCAGTTGTGCCCTTCTACGTCACCGTGGCCTGTGACATTGTGAATGAAAGAGAAAGCACAGATCTGGGGAATGTTGGCAAAGTGGTGCAGGTCTTGAGGCTGATGCGGGTGTTTCGCATCCTAAAACTGGCTCGTCACTCAGCTGGCCTCCGTTCTCTTGGCGCCACACTGCGACACAGCTCGCGTGAAGTTGGGATGTTGGTTCTTTTCCTGTCTGTGGGGGTATCCACGTTCTCAGCTCTCATTTACTTTGTAGAGAAAGAATCACAAGAGTCAGAGCTGCAGAATATCCCTATCGGCTGGTGGTGGGCCACCATTAGCATGACAACAGTGGGCTACGGAGACATCCTCCCTGTCACATTTGCTGGGAAGCTGATAGGAACTCTGTGCATCATCTGTGGACTGCTGATTGTAGCTCTGCCCGTTACTAACATCTTCAACAAGTTCTCCAAGTTCTACCAGAGGCAAAGACAATGAGATTATAAACAGTCTCTCAAACCACTTGCAGAGGTTGCATTCTGATATGTCGTCTGTTCACTAATGATCCAATCTTCCAAGCCCAAAATCAGATGTCAGCTGGGTCATAGATGTGAAATGAAGTAATAGCTGAACCTCCTCCTTCTTGTATTAGTTGATCATTTTTATCAGTCATCAATAACAACTCAGGAGTCAGTATTAGGAAACACTTCAGTTTGCTTCACCATTTTTTATTTGCAAGAAGAAACATGAAAACAACATGGAGATAACTTGAGGGTGTACATGTGTTCTCTTCAGTAAGCTGAATATGTTTAATTTATAACATGCAAACTAAATGTCCTTCACAGAATCTTTTTAGAAGCCAAGTTACAGTAACAGCAATAAGCTAGCACTAGCATGAGACGGAGAATCAGTCCACTCTGCTCCACCCAGTCAACCACACTATAAGCTCTCTGTTTGGGTTGAAGGGTGATCGTCACTCAAAAGCCTTTCGAAGTGAATATCTCTCGCAGTGAAATCTGGTGACTGGTCATACCAGTGTGTTGTCAATATGTGTCGCTCTAATGGATTTTGGGTCAATACAACAGGAAAGCATCTGTCACATTCAGTCCTGTGTTTTCCAAACCTCTAAGAAATGACCAGAAATGAATTGCAAAGTTGTAAATGTCCATCATTCCTACAATTCTGGACAAGTCCTCATCTGCTATTGATCCACGAGTCTTGTTCCTTTCTTGTCGTTTTGTCACCAGGCTTATAATTGCCTGATCCAGTGAGACGCCTCTTGGTGTTTGCTGGGTCATCAGTGTCATGATTCCTATGTTGATGTGCCTGGGTCAACTAAAAGTCAATGAAAAGCCTTATAAACTGCTGAATTGAAGTATTTATGGTGTTTTAACGCAAGAGAATAAACCTCACGCCACAGTTCTTGTGTCTTATTGTCATTACCAGGATATGAATGTATATTTTGATGGGGCTGCATCATCTCACGTGGTTTAATGCTCCTCCTCCTGCTGCGGTCACCTTCACCAACAGTATCTATGCTCGTTTACCAGAGCAGATAAGAATGTGCCGATCAATGAAAGCAGACCAAATATCCAAGCTGCCCTCCAAACGATACCAATACTGCAGACAACACTTCTATCTCCTTTTAATTGATTTAAATATAAATCACAGCATCTACAACAGTGGCTTTGTGATGAGGTAGTGATCTTCATTCAGATTAGGGTCTGCTAATGACTGAAACATCTATGCAACTTTCCAACAACCAGGCCTCTGCTCTTCAAACACACATCCACATCAACGTTCTGAATTTGGTCACCTGCAATGCTTTGATCCCTCCTCCTGCATCCTTCCTCCATGCTCAAAGTCACACGGTATCGCCCTCTGATTTAGTTCATCGCGTCAGACTTTGTGCCTGAACATTGCTGTCAGCAATATCTGTGGTCAGCTCGGTACTTAAGGACAGTCAGGTCTTATACAGACACTGTGATAGTAAAGGTGACACGCAATGTAAGCCAACAAAAAGAGCTCCATGAGGTGTGCTGAATGTAGCTACTGACAACATTTTATCCACTGGCTACCTGTTCTTCATACTGTAATATTCATATAGCATTTGAATTTGGGGTTGACACCACTGTGCACATTGTGATTTTAAATTCTGGACATAACATTCTTGCGTTTCTTAGCGGCAATTCTATATCCAGCAGCATGACATCTACAATCATTCATGGCAATGGCTGTTTTCATTAGCATTTCACAAGCTTTGCTGCAGTTTAAATTGGTTCAGCCAAACCGGTTCTTTCAGTGTGACAAATGCCACTGAAAAATGCTGAACTGGATGTACTGTTAGGTTAGTAAAAAATACACTGAAAGAAGGTGACTCAGAGAATTATCATACAGAACTGGAGAGCTGTACATGTCACATTCCTGTGGTGTGTTGGGTTACATCATTTACCTGAGCAAATAGAAGAGGAAAGCACAAATGTAAACAACTAAATGATGCTGGCTGGATTCAATTCGGCCTGGGGCTCTTGTGGGTTTGTTTGATAGAGGGACATAGATCTGTGTTTCTAGTTACTGCAGGTTTCAGATGTTTGATTTAGGCCAATTACAATCATATGTTACAGTTAATTTTAGTACAATAATGCCTCTATATGCCTTTATTGACTGTCCTTCTATTATACCTCAAAGAGGAAACTAGCTGGTCAGGTATTTACCTTTAATTATACTAACAGGTTTATTTCTTTATCTTATTAAATTCTCTATTATTTTTCAACAATGCAATAATAATACACTGATAAATTATGCCTTTTACTGTGTAGCCTTTAATGACACAGTATTCCCCTGTAATACTGTGCATGGAGTCCTAATAAATGATGATGTAAAAAATTATTCCTAATTCTGACCAGGCCAAAATTCACATTCTGAGTTTCTCTTAGGACCAGATTCTGTCAAAAAAATGTTTAATAAACTAATCATGGCTTCCAAAAACCTGAGAACATCTTTGTTGGGTAATAAATTTAATACACTTCAACATGTGCAGTTCATAGCCACAGAGCACCATTGCTGACGCCGGGGCTCCGTGTATGATGCACTGTGTGCTGCATGTAGGGCTGCTGGTGTAAAGGTTGGGTCTGATCTTTCTGACACTATCACGTGGAATGGGGGAATACGTTTTGCAGACTCATCTTGAGTCTAGAGACATACAATAACACCTACACAGCAGTTTACAAGATGGCAATTAAGTTGTGAGCCAATAAGAGAAAAGTTCCAATATCTCCATGTTTAATGTTTATTACTTTGTTAGATCCACATTGGCCTCAGAAGACGGGAATCAATTTCCCTTTAATTGTCCATATCAGCTGTTCTGTTCGCTCAGCAAATTTTCTCCAAGTAAGTATGTGTGTTTTAGAGTTCTTGAAACACAATCATTACTGAGGAGAAAAGAAAAGAGTCGGAACACACTGTCTTTCTTTCCCACTGTGTAGCAGGGCAGAAATCAGAATCCTATCCAAGCACACGAGCAAAGAAATCAGGATGTATTACATTCACTCACATTCTCAGCTGCTACAGCTCACTTTACAAACCGATCAAATTTACCTATACCGATGAAATGACACCAACGTCTCTGTTCTGGCCACCTGCCTCAGCTTAAACTGGGCTGAGTCATGCTCCTAGAGCGAATCCAGAAAAGTGCCCATGCTGGGGTTTCAGCTATTGAGACCAGTGGGGCACTGATCCACGGAAACTATCATCACTCTGATGTATTGAAATGATCACACGTTATCCGTGTGCTGCGGGCAACTGAGCACAAATACACTGCAATGTCTCCATTTTTCTGTGCGACATTGATATGATTGATTTGCTCAATGCAAGATAAAACGGAAGGAAATAGAATCTGAAATGTGATCAAATTCTGATGAGAACAAGTGGGATGATGGATCTAAAATAAAACTCAACTGACAGATCTGTAGCTGAGGCTGAGATCACCTCAGCTACTTTGCTTCACTGCAAAACACTACAAACTACAGACTTGATTTTTGGAAAAGGAACCTGAAATAACTTATATGGTAAGTTGTACTTGTATGGTAGGGGAAACACCTATGGTTATAAGCAATAAACATAGATATGATATTAAACTAGACTTAGCAATTTCAGAAGAAATCGCGTGGGGGAACATGACTGTCACCGAAAGACACTAGTTGACACAAAGTTGAAAAAGTCAGAAAGTTGACACAAAGTTGACAAAGACAAAAAGTTGAAAAAAGATGATAAAGATAAAAAGTTAAATAAATTTGACAGAGTCAAAAAAGTTGACAACTTTAAAAACTTTATACAAAGCTGCAAAATGGACAAAAAGTTGAAGAACGTTGACAAAGAACGTTGGAAGTTTATACTCAGAGTGGAGTCAGGAGTGTTTGTGTATGTGTGTGGAAAATGATCATAAATTATTAATATCCATCTTACTTTGTAGCTGTTTTCTTGATTTTTCACAATAAGACTCTTATTGAGTCCCATTAGTCGGCACCTAATAAAAATAAAGAAAAAGAGGATATCGATAGTGTGGGAGCATTCCATGCTCCCAATCAAAAGCATCATCAATTAGAAACGTCCTGGCACAAGCAGAGGCCCCGTCACTCCCTGCAAAATCTCACTTGTTTAATGATATCTCAGTTCATCAAAGGTGTATTGATGCATATGAAATGCATCGTTTTTGATTTATTCCCAT
>JAUMTR010000004.1:14554225-14625317 GCA_032270685.1 Microctenopoma stevenorrisi | reverse complement strand
TTTCATTTCACTTTGTACTGTAACATGTATATTGTTGAAATGACAAATAAAGCAACCTTGAACCTTGAACCTTGAACTTTATCAACTGTCTGTAGTGTAATAAACAGTATTCCATACATGGAAAATGGTATTCATTTGATATTGTATTATATTATATTTATATATGTACTGTATATGTAGGACATTAAAACCACTGACATGAAAAGACAAGAAGGCTCCTAACTGATGACGTGCTCAGTGAATACCTCAGGCAGCAAAAAAGTAGCAAGAACAGGAACCATCATGACAAGACAAACCCCAGCACGGCATGTACCACCGGCACATAGAGGGACTGGCTGACACTGAAAAATACTACCAGTGGCTGGACAAAGCTGGACTGAAAGACAGCACAGAGGCACTGAGCATGGCAGCACAGGGACAAGCTCTAAGTACAAGATCAAGTATGCAACCTGGGGTCCTGCCTGGTGCCGACTGTGCAAAGATGCGCCTGAAACAATCCACCACAGAACAGCAGGGTGCAAGATGCGTACATGGAACGCATAACTGGGGCTGCAAGTCCCAAGGTCAAGATGGGAGACACCTCCAAAGGTGGCTGAGAATAATAAGGCTAAGGTCCTGTGGGGTGTCCAGATACAAACTGGTGTCATTTTCACTGAGAATTTGTGGGACAATCATCTCCATCAAAGTCAACTAAAACTTAATGACCAACTACCGCAAAGGACAGAGCCAGGGTCCAGACCGGGACTGCTCCGCCTGCTGGTGGGAGAGACTGTCCAGGATTGGTAGGAGGATCCTTTTCTCAGCTACAACATGTGGAGGATCCAGCTCC
This sequence comes from Microctenopoma stevenorrisi, assembly GCA_032270685.1. Taxonomy (NCBI): domain Eukaryota; kingdom Metazoa; phylum Chordata; class Actinopteri; order Anabantiformes; family Anabantidae; genus Microctenopoma; species Microctenopoma stevenorrisi. The sequence continues at coordinate 14,624,488 of JAUMTR010000004.1, read as the reverse complement.
ACACATAGTTTAGTGTATCCAACCTGTTAGTGTTGTCCACCTTCACGTCTTTACCTCAGCACAGATGTTGACACTGCCCACCACAGACAGCATGATGCTTCAGAGACTGAAGGACCTGAGCCTCCTCAGAAGAGACAGTCGGCTCTAGACTTTCTTGAAGCTTTGTTGTAACTTGTAACGCTGCAGAGAAAGACAAATATGTGTCTGCAGTCTGAAGCAAAATGCACCTCCTCACCTCGATGGAGAGAAGAGTGACAAGAATCAAGGCTTTTCTGAAAGTGCGTTGAATGCTCTGGACAAATCAAAAAACATAATCCTCAGTGGTATGGGCTTGTGTAGGTAGGTGCAGGTGAAGTAGAGCAGTTGGATGAAGACATCATCTACACCAAGGTAAGGTTGGATGTTCTGCTTCTGCTGGTTGTCCACAGGTGCAGCTGTAGTCCTCACAGACTCCTGGTGTAGTCATGAGCATGTGCGCAGCAAAGTGTTTCAAACACTAATGCAGAGATTTTGAAACTATGTTGTAATTCTTGTGTTTAGCCACTTGGGGGCGGTAAATACTCATACTTTTTCTTCTGATCATAACAGTTCCGTTCAGTAGCACACCGGAAGACGTCAAATTAAAGTAATTGGCTACATTACTATGGAAAGAGCTCGAGAGAGCTTCTCATGGAGCATCTTGGCAGCTGACTTCTTAGAATACACAATGTTTCTGGGTCATTTCTGGCTGAATGTTGGACCTCTCTTACTGACTTTCCATATTTCCTGTCTGACCTGTGTGCAACTCAGAGCTGATAAAGGCTGATAAATAGGATAAAGAGAGAGCGAGCTTTACAGCAGACGTACCAATAGCTGGGAAGAAGCAGTTCTTTGATGACAAATTTAAATTGTTCCTGTTACTTTTTCCAACATCATGCTGTGTATTTCATGCGTTTGTTCAATGAAGGCATAAGATATTGTGATTGCTTGTGTTTTTCAATCCAATTAATTTTTTTAAATTCAACTTTATTTATATAGCGCCAATTCAGAACATAAGTTATCTCAAGGCATTTTACAGTGTAAGGTTTAAGACCTTACACATTATATCAATATATACAGAGACACTGAGAAAACCCAACAGTCCCAGTTTTTATTATGTTGTGTTAGTTGATGTTTGTGACTGTGATGAGGATCAGATCACATTTCACAACCAATTTAAGCAGAAAACCAGGAAATTGCAAACAGTGATTTTTTTTTCACAGGAAAATCAGCAACGTCTTTTGTTACAAGAAGGCATGCTATTTCTTTTTCAAAAAACTGCTACCAGTGGATAATATTTCTTTATATGGATTTGTGTAATAAACCTTACTGTGCTAAAATGGTTTCATTTCTCCGGGAGAAATTGTAGAAGCAGAACGTTGATGAACCTGAAATGATGTTGCTTCATTTTCTTATCATTGCTTTCATAGCTGTCTTTCCACCAGACAGGAACAAAATAGTGTAACATTGTTAGTATTATATATCTGTAATGTAAATACTATATTGAATCTAGGCTGAATTGCAGACCTTAAATCAAATCTAAATATTGCAGGTAATTCTCATGAACGACAAACAGCAGGTTCCAAGTTCAAAATGATTTTCTTTATTATTAGTCATTTAAATTAACAAACACTGCTATACATATTGCTGTTTTTATTCCTTTTGAATCATTTTCAACAGTTAAAGCATTTGGAAAAGAAGTAATAGTAGTTGAAAACAGGCGACAGACAGTAGATGACATGTACAGTAGAAGATCTACAGTCAATGGCTTTCCTATGTGTGTCGAGGGGCCCCCAGAATATTTCAACATCTGAACATATCAGACTCACCCAGAGTTGTTTTTTTTTGGTTATCGTTTCACCTCTTGACATTGTCACACAGGACAAACGCGTCCCGTTACATCTCGTGATATCACGTGGGTCTTTTCAAACATGTAGCAGCAACTTGTATTTGATTTCAAAGTCTGTTTTCTGCATCCAGCGCAACAGAAGTCTCTCATCCACAAACCCAAAAGGTTTGGAAGCAAAGATGACACGGCCCTCCCTGTAACACCCGACGGTATCTTCGTTAGGAATGTTTGAAGTAAACAAAAAAAAATCCCATACATCGCTGTTGCCTCCTTCTCAGTGCACAGTTTCAAAATCCCTTCAGGATACGCCCATGTAAAAAGAATGCAAAAGAAGTGCATCATAGAACTTTCCTCTCAAGGTGTCCCCTCTTTCATCTCAGGCCAGCTGTAGAGAGAGTCTTCCTATTCCTTTCTTACACTCAGAGAGTCAACGTGCCTATGTTCAAAGCTTCCTCTAAGGTTTCTACCGAGTACCTCTGTGTTGCCGTGTGTCCATACAACCATAAATCAGCACATCTGAGTTGAATTTAAACATCATTTCTTTACTAAAAGTGACAGATTTACAAACACAGTATAAACAGGGTTGACATCATTGGCAGCTGGCGACAGTCTAGACCACAGTGGCTTTTTTTTCCTCAACAAATTTGAGCAAAATCCCTCCATTTAGACAAAGACGGACGAATTATAGGATTACATGTGTTTTACAAAGCGTTTTTGGCTTTTTGAAACCTGACCTGCCCCTGAGAGGCAGTGTTGAAAAAACACCCCATAAAGGTAAGACCTTTCTTTAGAGAGATGAAACAAAGGAGTGCAGAATTCGGTGGAGGAGGTCTTTGTTCAAACTTTTCCCGTCTGTGTGAAAGGACAAATCTGTCTCTATGAGACGCGTGTTTCTTCCCTGTACCAGCTCTGAAACACACAAACGGCCGGACCGTTGACGGCCCGGGGCCCGGCTACGCTCTTCACGATGGGGTTCCACTACACATGAGAGATATCCCTGACATCAATGTAAATCACATACACTTAGTCATAAACAGGTTGTAAAGTTCAGGTACAGAATCACTGAGGAAAAGCACACCAATACTACTGTAAAGTCAAGCCACTATTGCAAAATAGAGGGTATTGAGGAACTAGTCATTGATTCAAAGTTGGCTCGTATCCTTTGCAACACTGAGGAGTGCTTACGTCACCCTGTGGATGAGCATTTTGCTTTTCTACAGGCAGATTAAGGAGAGGACAATGTCTCAACAAAACACTTTTAAAATTTAATCAGCACAGGCCATAAATACAATTAAAAAGATGGAAATAACATCAGCGACGTGTACACACTTTTAGTAGCGATTCCTGAATCAAGGTCCCAGGTAGGAAAAGAAACAGAAAAAAGGATGAGAGGAAGTCTCTGTCTCTCCTCAAAGATTCCAGTAGAATGCTGACCTCGTTTAGTGATTTATTGATTCGTCTTGGCAGAGTGCAGGTGTCGGCCGCGTGGACAAAAAAAAAACATGAACAAGAAGAAAAAGAACGTGCGCTCTAGTTTCAGTCACATCAGCTCACAAGCGCCACGTGTTTCACAAGTTTCTTCTGAATAGTCTTCCCAGTAAACAAGGGGACACTCTGGAGTTGGTTGGATGAGACTTATTTAGGATCGGAGCACACGCGTCTACGAATAAAACAGTCACACTGAAGAAGAACGAGAAAAGAAAACACGTGGCGTAGCCCTTGTGGGTTTCCCTTTGGAGGAGAAACTGCTCACATGGTCAGCTTGGTCTGGACTTTTCAATGTGCTCTTAGGTCTTTCAAAGACACTGGGGGAGGAGGAGAAGTGGGGGGGGACGCAGTCGATCCTCATGCTCGCCTTCGGCCACAGTGTTTGTTTCTCAGCTTTGCACTGAGCTGAGCCCTCGCTCAGAGGGCCAGCAGGGTGGGGGAGTTGAGGGAGTCCGAGGACTGGTCGCCGCCGCTGCTGCTGCTGCGCCTGTGGGCCTTGGAGCAGGACTCGGAGGAGGGCGAAGGGCTCTCGGGCTCCATCATGTTCGGGTAGGTGAATATGAGGCTCGGGTTGTTCGGTGTGGCAGCTGGAGTGGACGCCGCCACCACTGGTGTGTTCAGGCTTTCTCCATCTGTGCAGTACATCCCAACACCACCACCCAGGCAGATGGGCTTGATGACAGAGCGCTGAGTCTTGCCCACGTTCTCCTCGTCATCTTGTGGCTCCTGCTTCACAATCACCTGGTTCAGCTGAGCCTGGGGGCCCATGTTTGGGCGCATGGTCAGGGGGAGCGGGGCACAATGCTGCTGCTGCTGCTGGTGCTGGTGCTGCTGGTGCTGCTGGTGTCCCGATTGCTGGTGACGCTCATCGATGGGCAGCTTGCAAACGGGATTATGGGCAACGAGCATGAACTCCAGCTTGTCTTTCTCCTTCTGCAGGTTCTCGATCTCCTTCTGGAGGTCGGCTTTCTCCTCCTCCAGCTTCTCGGTCTCCTGGTGAAATAGACATGAAACAGACATAATAATGAGCGCCCGAGCTGCATCGTGAGCAAATGTGGTTTTCCAAAAGGATTGCTTTACGAAGCTATAAGTCTTTATACCGTGATGATTTCATTTCACCATTCAGTGGTCAGCTTTGGCGAACGCTCCCCCAAAGTGCCAAAAGAGGGCACTGTTTGTTTGTAAAGCAACCGACGCTTTTAATTCCAACATTTGTCACGGGCAATTTGGACACTCGAAGCTTTCTGTTCGAATTTGAGCGTCACACATTGACTGTGTTTTGTTTGTGTCTCCGAGATGTGACACTTAAATCAACAGTGCGCGATGAATCTGTCACATAAAAGACAAAGACAGGTCTAGCAGAGACGCTGCAGAGGACGCAGACAGCGGGCAGATAGTGAGAAGCTGACATGCCGTCTGAGAACTTTGACTCATGGGCGCAGGTATGAGGAAGCTGGTGCGGGAGACGCCAGCGGAGGTGGGGTGATGTCGGGGGAGGGAGGAGTGTGCGTCGCTCCGTCTTTCTCTCTGGAAAGTCACACTTCCTCATTTGGATCTTGCGCGCGCGGAGATTCTCTGTCCGTGCGAGCGCGACGTGTGGCGCGTGCTCGCGCGGGCGCAGCGTGTCTCCATGTGCAATTGTGAGACAGACAATTTGCCCCCTTTTACAAAATGTCCTGCATTCATTGCGACAGCTGCCTACAGCAAATTCCATTCCTGCGTTTTTTAAAAGCCTGACAAGCTCAGCTTCACTAATTAGTCCATTTAGATGCCGTTGCTGTCTGAAACAGCCCTACCTCTGTCTACAGCTCCCTGAGACAAAAAGCTTTTCATCGCCTGTCATCTCCTCACTCAGACACGCAGCGAGAGTCAAACCAGTCATGCCAGGTTGGAGAGGTAGGTGTGGAGCTCCAAACTCTGGACTCCTGCCAGACTTATGTTCCTTTATGCAAATAACCATTTCTGGTGTTTGTTTCTTTAACACGATGGCCCCACAACAGGAAACGTGCTGCTTTATTAGCTCGGAACCTCTCTACTCACCCCCTGCAGCATCTCGGTGAGCTCCCGCCTGCGGTTGCGGCATTTGGCGGCGGCCAACTTGTTCCTCTCACGCCTCACCCTCCTCTTTTCCTCCTCTTCTGGGGTGAGCTGAGGGCATGTCAAGAAGGAACAAGGCGGACACATTAGCACACGCAGCAATCAACGTGAAGCAAATTGGAAAAAACCCAAATCATTCAGTTAACTCAACGATGAACATGCTTAGCCCCCGCTCCCTCACCTGCTCGTCCCTCTTGCGTCGGCCCCTGGCGTCCCCGATGGAGCGGATGACCCCGGGGCGAGCCAGCGTGTTGTGCCCCAGCAGCCCCGGCCCGTTGGTCAGGTGATGGCCGTACGGGTGGGAGCGGGAGTAGGGGTTGGACATGGAGGTGATGACGGTAGGCTGCACCATCCACTGTAGATCTTGGCTGGTCGTGATTGCATTGATGGTGGGGATAAAGGCACTGTTGGAGCCGGGCATGTCGACCCTATACTTCTGGAAGGAGAAGGAACAAGAGAAAGCTGATGAAAACAACTGAACAGTGGGATGTATTATCCGAAAATCAACACTCTTTCTGTGTGTGAGCCCTTACTGCACGACCACCACCACCCACCGTTAATACATTGACACATTTTCCGCATTTGAAGCAGAGAGTAATGATTCAGTGAAGGTAACTCCTGCAGAGACAATGACACATGCTGTGGGAAAGCCCAGCGCGTACAGTGCATCATCTTTACTGCAGTAACCAGGAGATGAGACTGCACAGAGTGGACTAAATATGGGTAATGTTGGCTGCATCGCTGACAGGTCACATGTAAAATACGAGGAAACGTTAGATGGGAAAATTAGATTCGTTATTAAGAGAGCGTTGATTTTTTTTAAATAGTCAGAAAAAGTTAGTTTGAATTAACTATTGATCCCGCATAAAGATGTGTGATGCATTTGTCTGTCAGACCGTGAAGCCCGGTGGTAAACTGTGGATCAACACTGAACACGGGTTTAAACAGAAAGACGTTTCTCACGTAACCGCACAATTCACCACACACACTCTATATTTACATATATGTGTGTAAAGACGATTTGCACAACAAGCGCCATGAACCGACGCCAGAGCAGTATTACTTCATGTCTCTGGGGTCCATAAACACGCTGCCTGTGTGCGTAATTTACGCACATACCCATATCCCCGTTATTCCCGACTTTCCGTCGGATATCCCGGCAGTCTTTTGGAACTTTGTTTATCTGGTGAGTCATTGTGTATGGGATTTGTTAAGCACATGTGAAACGCAGTCAGTTCCAGTAAGGGGAAGCAGCCAGCTGTAAAAAGCCAGACAGTTGGCCAGAACTATGTCAGTGGAATGTTAGGAGAGCATTAAAGCTCCCTTTCAATAAAACCGACCCGTGAGTAGATTAGTGCGCGGTGCAGTGTGGAAGGGTTAAATGTTCAGCAGTCCTTACACCGAGTATAAAAGCCTGTTAAAACTTCTGGTGTGATAAAAATTCTATTGGTCTAATAAAAAAAGAAAAAAAACCCTGTTTGAAATGTCTCAATAAAACTAACTGAGAGGTCATGTTCCAGCCCGCTGTAATGGGAACCAGCTCAGCAGTGTGTGATTACAGGGAAACAGCAATGATCCAAACGGGCCAGAGTCGTTTACCGTAATGTTGCGTGAGCCTGACTTGACTTTTCCACAGAGCTGCACAGCACGCAGAGCCTGGCTGCGGGTAAACAACGTGCCTCTTCCCGGACGTACACCCTATCATTTGTGTGTGTTCGGGCACGGCGTCCTCCTAAACTGGCACAGCAGCAGCACGTGTGAGACACGACTTACTCGGAATGTACGGAGGCTTTACCTCCGGTGAAACGGGGGGAGTTTGTGAGCGCAGCAACCTTTTCTTTCGACAGGAAACGCAGGCTGCTGATCGCCTTGCGCTCCCTGTCTGCGCGCTTCCCTCTGAAGGAAATGTGCCATATGCAGCGTCTGATTCAACCAGGCTTCGCGCTGGAATAATAGCTTTGACTGAATTTAAACACACCTTAACTACTGACCAAGGAAAAGACCTTTAGTGTTGATGGCTGAATCACGCAGAGCATGCCTGTTGCTTTCTCCACTGTAGGTTCTGCCATTATCTCATTTGTTGTTTTTACATTGCATGCGCGTAAAATCCCTCCAGTAGCAGCAAAAAAACATGTTTTACTCGTGGATAGAAAATACGGCAGTGGACAGGATTTCAGAGACCTGGAAAAGACGGGTCAGGTCCATGTCACCATGTCACTCTGTCAGCAGGTCACCTTACATATGTCTGTGCTTTTATGGGGATATTACAAATGATGGGCTTTATTGGTTAGAAAACAGGCTGTGACTATATAACACACGAAGGAATTCAAATAGTACGAGTCTAATTTACAGTGGCACTGATCGCGCCTGTTGAGCCATTGGTGCAGCCCGTGTTCGCGGGTGCATCTTTCTTTCACAGCCATCTGTTTAAAGATACAAAGTCAGGAGATCCACAGATGTTCTAACGCTGTGCAGCTGCAGACACACTCACTACAGACCAGTCTCTCCATATGTTACCTGGTAACTTGAGGTAGAGATCGGACTTCCGATCGTGCTGCTGCCGCTTGTGAAGGACTCAGGCTGGGCCGGAGAGGTGCTGCTGCCGCGGGACGAGGTGTCGTAGTTCCCGGAGTAGTCCTGGTACATGATCCAGGGAAGAGGAAGATTTCAGGAGACTTGAGCTCGGAAACCCTTTTTTTAATTTAAATCCTCGCAGATCAAAGGCACCAACAGGAAAAATCCTCGGCCGTTGTTAACGTGGGATATCCAGAGAAGAGTTGTCGAAGACAAAGTGCACTTATGCTCCACTACACTCACTTACTAAAACATCTTACGGATATTGCTGATGACAGTAAATATGTCTTGTGTGATACTTTAGAAAGGTTCTCTCCTCCTTGTGCTCGGATTATTCTTCAGCCGCAGGCAAATCTACACTATGCCGCTAAAGATCCTCTCAGGTGCGCGAACTTCAACATTAAGTCAGTAACGCACCTTGAGAAGTCCGATCCAGCTGAGAGGACTGAGTGGACCTGCAGTTACTCAGTGACTCACGCAGGTTGACATTCGCTTTAAAGCCTTCTGCCCGTTTAATCTTCTCACTATTTTCCGTCGCTTTGCCTACTACACACTGTATCTGAGCTCTCTGTCGTTCATGGAACACTTCTGACTTTTTTCTTTTCCTTTTTTACCACACTTCCTAGAGATGACTCACTTCAATGGCACTAAGAAGAACTGCAACGGCTTTTCAACACCAACGAAACGGCTTACGTCACGCATGGGCGTTGCGATTTCATCCAGGGGAGGGGTCGACTCTGGATAAGGCAGCGACAGAAGAAAGATCTGCTTCCACCGCTCCTCTGTAGCGCGCACTGGAAAATCTCACGAGAATAACTTTGCCACGGTAAAAGTGTCAGAAGTGTGTCCGGAGAGATTTATTCGGTGTTAGCAGCGTCAGTGGCTGCTGTGGAGTTCACTATCCTCTGACTTACTTCGGTCCATTGACGCATGTTTCCTAAAATGGGCAGTTGCGTCAGAGAGCGCGTGTGGGTTTCCTTGGTAAAGGAAGCGTCAGACATTGGAGGGATTCCCTCCCCTCGCTATCTGCACTCCGGACTCGGAGCTCACAACGAGCAGGTCTCGGTCCCGGTCCGCAGCGGCGCAGGGCTGAAACTTTTCCAACGTGGTGCTAAAGAGGGAGTGACGCGGCACACGCGCGCGCACATGCACGCAGGCGCGTCTTTTGGACCTTCTCTGTGCTCAGTTAAAGTCGACAACATCTGTGCTGTGCCTGAAAATGAAAACGGATCCACGGCTCTCTCTCTCTCTCTCTCTCTCTCTCTCTCTCTCTCTCTCTCTCTCTCTCTCTCTCACACACACACACACGGCTCTGCTCCTCGAAAACAGCCGAGCTCAACATCTACCGGCTTCCCTCTGCTTCTGTTTCTGTTAATAAAAGCTCGCAGATCGATTGGACATGCGCTGTTTCTGCACAATTGAGTATCTGTGTTGTTTGGCGAAGTCGTATTGTGCGTAATTTGGAGAGATGGCGCAGAACACAGCGTGATCCCTTGCTAATGGTCAAATTACTGTGGCCCACTGGTTATGTCTACACAACAGTGCGGCACAGCGGCTTCAAATGAATCTCAGTGAAATGTGGGCTAATTGTAATTCGGACGCACCTCAAACAAGGGCACAGCGCCCAGAATGTGACACGTTACACGATGTGAAATGGCGTATTAAGTATAATCCAATCTGTCACGGTTCCTATTTTAATCTGCGCCACCATAACTGGTGATGCTGAGCTCTCTTAAAGCTGTTTGTCGCGCGTATCTTTGCCAGGAACAGTCGCTCCCATCAGAAAAGTTTGGGCTGCAGTGTTCAGTCTGGGGAAGTTGCGCGTACGGGAAGGGGTTTTCTGAGGTGACCACTCTCTGCTTGCTCATAACGCGAACACGTCACTCAAAATGTAGGTACAGCAGCCCTCCAACATGTCAGCCTTTCCACGATCACTGGGCGTCATTTTCGCTGTGCTACCTCTTGGACCTGTGCTGTGATCTGTGACTATCTGTGAGCAGAGGCTCCTCTCAAATCTCTCCACAGCCCCGCTCCAAGGAAGCAAAAAGCACGCAGATGTTCAATAAATCTTTATTTGAATGATATTAATTAATGATTAATGTTTATCATCTGCCAAAGGCACAGCTTTTGTACGGTAACGGTGTTGCTAAGCGACACAATTTCTGCTAAATTGCTTGAGGAAATCTAATCTGCCATAGTCTTATAATTAATTCTGTAATATAATTTGAGATGCACCCATCGGCGTCAATTTGGGCAAAGCAAGGTATGGCACTGTGACAGGTTCTGTTCCTATATGGGTCCAATTTGATCTTTAAGTACATAATGAGCTATCCAGCAGAAATTGGAATGCACTACAAAAAGCGCTCTGTGATGCCTGTCAGTCAAACGTTATTGCTTTAATTTGTTTCATGGATGTTGATGCTGAAAAAACAGCTGCAGTGAAGAGAGGCCCGGCGAAGCTGGGTCAGCGCGCGCAGTGAGGCCGGCTCATCCGCCAGCTCGTGCGCCACTGGTGCGTCGGTGTCCCTCCATCACACGTCGTCAGCTGCATCCACAATAATGTCATCCAGCCAGTTGACCACACAGGTATTAAGACCGCAGAGAGACTATAAGCTAGAGTGTTGACGCAAGTGGGCTCAGGGTCCTAATGCCGCGTTCAGGAGCCTGCGGGTCTGGAAAGTAGGAGAGTCCTACTTTTGGAGAGGGATGATGAAATCTGACCTTTGTTGTTTAATTAAATAGTAATTGACATGTACAAGCAAATATTAGTGTGTTTACTGCGTCACTGGGATCTGCAAAATATCATAGTAAAGCAGCATAAACTCAAAGAGGAAGGACAGAAAATGAACATGCTCTACTGAGGATAATGTTTCATACACATCCTATTATGTATGTACCTTATTGTTTTTTATATTTACAGTAATGACTTTAACTTATGCCCACCCCTGCAGGTGTCGTCATGCCACATTTGATAATAATGTTTCAGCTATAATATTAATATGTAATATTTCTAAGTGGAGGCCTTTGCTCTAATAAACTCACTGTCATCATGGACAGAAAGAGTTTGTGTGTAAAGAGGCACCTCTACACATTGTTTCTCCACCTGTTTTAGTAAATGAAGAAGTTCAGTTAAACAAATAAAGGTGCATTCCGCACTACTGAGGCACCTTATTGTAATTAGTGGGAAGCTCAGAGAGCAGGAGACACTTTTAACACAAACTTTTTCCCCATGTCAGCAACTTCAATAATCATTTTGTTTGGCACATTCTCCACATATTACTTCCCTTAAAAAAGTGCCCCACCCTTCTTCTGTATCTCTGCCTGTAACACCAGCCTCCTGTCATGTTGTAATCACTTAACCTGGATAATAGCTCAACGTGATCAGCGTGGCTAATCTCACAGCTCAGGTGCTGCCAGCAGGACATACGTAGGCACCAAAGTGCTGACTGGGAAGGTAGAGAGTGGGCTAAAGAAAAATCAGTGTGACTGACAGTGGGATTTACTGTTGTGCTTGTGGCCTATTAACACATTTATTGTTTTGTTTCCTGATTCAACCCGAAGTTCACTGCATGATGCAGGAAGGTGGGTCGACCTGTAAGTCCCCTTTCTTTCTGACAAACTGCTGACACTGACGTAAAATCTAGCAAATCCTCTGCTGTAGCATTTGGTTAGGTTTGAAATGCAGCTGAAAACATGTGCTCTCTTGTCACAGTGTCTTGTGCAAGTTGGACTTTTTAAATAGAAATCTAATCAGCAGTTTCATCAAGATACCCACTGTGCAAGAACATGGCTTTAAAAAGAGGCAGGATGCCAGACTGGCAGACAGCTCCTGTGAATTAAAGTAACCATCCTTTAGTGATTTCATTTACTGGTTGCCTTGGTGACTCATGTAAAGCAGTCAAACACAACAGCGCAGAGGGATAATTTGATCGTTCTTGACCTCTGGAGTGTGGGATTGTGGAGAGGAGAATATGAATTCATTGGCTGTATATCCTCCAATAAGGCCAATCACAGTCAGGTATGCAAAAATGACGGCAGCTGCTCGACAACATCTTCCTCCTTATTCACACGCAGGCCTGGACTGGGTGCTAGGACTTTCCCATACATTTGTGCCGTGTCACACAGCTGCCTCCCTTAGTTTGGTCTTTTTTATTTTCCTTGTTTAAAATAAGTTAGAGATATTAATGTTTTGAAGAAAAGAAATATAATATCTAATATAATATAATAAATGAATTAATCTCGCTACCAAAGGTTTTTGGTAGTGAGAGTTTCACTACATTTGAAAAAATCACATTTGATGGTTTTTCATATAGATTTGGATGAATGCTAGGGTTAGCTTAGCATAAAAACTGGACACAGCTGTAAAGAAACAGGGGAATCCAGCATAGCGTCCCCAATTCCCATTTTAACAAGAGCACTTCAACACATTGCTCTTGTACACGTCATTTTAATACGTAATTAATTGAACACATACAACTTTAACTTTATTATGATTAACTTTATTATGCTAATATGCAAATTGTCTAATACTGATTTTGGTAAGAGATTGTAAGAAATTCACAACAAGCTCATGAGTAAAGCTGGCGGTTGGGAGAACTGCTGACTTTCCTGCAGGGTTGAAGTGTGGTTGAAGTGTTGCAACTTGAAACCTGCTTGAGCACTGCTCAATACGGAGAAGAAACTCTCTTTACAGTAAACAAATGCATCGTAGCGTAATTCTTTATTGCTGGACCTCAAACTAGAAGAGGAGCGGTGCGTGACTTGCCGTGACTTGGAAATTAGAGGATGGGAGCATCTTATTAAATGCTATCACATAGCAACCAAATGTTTTCTTGCTCGTTGGCTGCTGCAGTAGCGCAATAAACTAAACGACCTCATATGACTCAACTTCAGCTACAATCTGTTTTCATGTCAACGTGCACTGTGGCTCTAACTAGGAAATCTAAAATACATTTTGGTCCTTTTCGCTGCAGTGAGCAGCGCACTTTATTCTGTCATTCATCAACCTGTTCTACCCAATCAAGTGGCAACAGGCAAATGGTCGAGTGTAAACATGTTTAAGTACCTGTATGAAGCATGCAGTACCTTACTTTCAGCACCCGAAAACACTCATGACAGTAACTTCACGAGCATTAAAGTATCAGTTCCTGATACAATGGAAGGAAGTGCGTCACAGATGCACTGTACCTCGAGACAAAGAAGAATGGAACACTGCTCAGACAAACAGCAGAGAGAGAGAGAGAGAGAGAGAGAGAGAGAAAAGGGGAAACATTGGAGCATGTGGTGGAAGAAGTGAACAAATAACAGGGTCTGAGAGAAGGAACACTCACGAGTGGTCAGGGGACTTCTGAGCAGGCACAGAGAGGTCAGCACAGCCACCTGCACCTCGCAAACAAACAGGACCCCGCCGTTCCTTCCACTTTTACTGGACTGCTTATTTTCAGTGGAAGAAAACAAAAGCCCCCGCCCCCCCGAGACTAGAAACCAAGGAAAGGAAAAATCATGGCTGCCTGACAGAAGTGGGCTTCATACCTGCGTATTATTTTGTTTTGGTCCGTCAGCGTGGTGTTTTCCTCGTGGTTGACCCCTAAACAGTCAAATCAAATAGCGTTTGTGAGTGACGCGTCTCAGTGCAGCCACAGTGCACGAACAATGGCCGACTTTATCTCACTCCGTCAACAATGTTGTCAGAGTAATTTATGAGTATGCTGCTTTGAGAGCAGGTTGGTGGCTCTGCAGCTTGGAATGTTAATGGGTTTTAGTTGTCTGCTGATAAACCATCGCCTTCGTTTTCGTTGCTGCTTATACAGTTCAGACCGATTTAACCTGTGGGATGTAACACGTGTGGCTGCATCTTTCCTCTGTCTTTCCTGCACTACACTTCCCAGAAATCACCTGTTGAGGCCAAAGTGTGGGCAGTACAGTGACATCATTTTCATCTTAGTTTCAAGGCTTTTGATCTGCTCACTCAACCTTCTACCCATTTCTTCGGGAAGTCTGGAAACATGCACCCGAAGACATTTTCCCAGGAAGTGGTAAGTGTTTTCAAAACATTTCTTTGCAGAGGAGGTTGAATCATACTATTACAGTAAAAGCACCAGACTCACCTTTCTGGAACAAAGAAAGATGTTATCCATACTGCTACCAAGCGTCACAATCAAGCAGAGATGCATTAGAAAAGTTAGCAGCGTGTGCTGCTGAAGCTTAAGGGAAGATTAGCACTGTTGGCGTGCTCTACATACATTCCCGCTCTTCTCGGCATTAACATACAGAATTCTTTGTGTTGAGCTTTGTGTGCCAGTATCTCAATCAGTTTCTCACACGGGCTTATCCCCCATGTTAAATAATCCACATTGTTTCAGCTCCATTTCTTTGGATCCTCAGCACGAAAATCTGTTGTGGAATCAGAGGGAAGATATCCGTGTCCTGACTGATTAGTGTTCACACAGGCCCCACCGCTGCCTCTGTGTATACAGTGTGCCTTTAACACACTATGAAGCATGTAGCTCTTTTCATCAATCCAAATCCACAGACACACAAATGTGTTAAACACAACATCCGACATGATAGAAAGCGTTGAAACAGACTCAGGAAAGATCTTTCTTCTGTGCAGGCTGCATCTGGACAATCTGCAGCAGTACCTACCTGTGGCTACTACAGCAGACAGTATGATGAGATTTTGCTGCTCCCTGATAAGTAGGAATGTTTTCGACCTTCTCTGTTTTCAGACGAAAGGCACATTTCACACTGAGCTCATAAAAGCCTTCATAAGGAAAAGGCTACTCTTTCCTCATAACTAAAAGAAATGTATGAGACAAGAATGTTGCTCTGGATGTGTTTTCAATTCCAGGACAAGCAGCCGGTTCTCTGAAAACCAGTAGGTAATTAAAGCTGTATTTGTGACTGTATTCGTCTCTGTGTTCAAATAAATGCCATCAACAGAGACAAGGTTACTTTCCCTTTCACGAGGCCCCACAGTCTGTACCAGATCTTAGTCATTTCAACCAATGTAATATCTCTGGATGCGCTTACACTAATGTGCTGTGACCGGCCATCAGACCTGCTCATGTAGCTGCACTGGACTCAGTGTTAGCAGCATGTATAAGAAAAAAGTCCATGAAAAGTCACCTTGAAAACATTCTTGAAGAGCTGACATAACATCACTCTGTAGGGAATGAAATTCTGATAGAAAAACTAAAGAGATCATCATCAGTGGGAAATGAATCAATGATCAAATATATTAGCATCAATCTTTGAGCAAATTAGGACTAAAAACAAACAAGTCAAGCTCATCGCTGTGCTAGAAGAAAAGTCAGAGTATCGTGGTCCTGTACCTCTGGGTCTTGTTGAGGTATTTCAGCCCAATTTGTCAAACACTATGGAGGTTCTAGGAGAGAAAGAGCCGCTGACATTTCCAATAAGGCGTGTTTTGAACCTTGCTGCCATCTTACAGCCATTTACAGCACGAAAAGACACATTTCAACTCTGACCACAGACGGACTACGACACACCGACACCTGTCAGAGAAAAGTACACCGAGTCTGTGAGCTTCAGCGTGTTCACGGAACAAAGACAAACAGCAGCGTAAGTGACAGATTCTAATGTCATCGATTAAACAGAAATGTGAAATTGCAGGGAGGGATGGGGAGGAGGAGGAGGAGGGGGGGGGGGGTTCTTCCTGGGGTCGACTCCTCCGGTGCGTCCATATCTTCCGGCTCGATGGAGGCTTAATGTGAGTGTGGAAAAGTGGAAAATGTAATTAGGCTGCCAAAGGGGGTTTGTGTCACTTGGCACGAGCCATCAACCCCCCCCCCCACTACCACCATCAACACCCTTCACCACCACCCCCATTCACCCTTTACTCTTTTCTCATTTGAGCAACAACCACAGTGTTCTTGGCTGTTTTGTGCTTGTACTATCTCCCACTAGGCTGACGGCACAGATAGAGGTCAACAGATTAGAGCCGCGCAGAGGTGGTGAAGCTGCCGCTGAACTCTGATCTGTGGACACACTGCAGAAGTGTGTGCGCGGAGACACACCGATTGCTGTGTTCCTGTTTCTGCTTGTAAGAAACCAGCACAAATGTTCAACTAAATTTTTAACACTATAAATATAAGAATATTAAAATATGAATAATATAGCAAGTGAAAGTATCCAAAGCAGAAATATATTTATAATAAATCTAGTTGTTTAATATATTATTAGTACTCATGCAGTCACCTGTTCATTAAAGAATCACTGTTAATGTTTCTTTCATGCATTAATCTCGTCTTTGTTTCCTGGATTAATTGATTGTCTGGGATGTAAAGAATGAAAACTATGTAGAAATATTGAGTAAAAAATCTAACATAGTGACACCTCGATAATATTTAAATATATATTGTTAGAGAAATTCAAAGCAGCATTTCCTCACATTTCAGAAGCTAAAAGCATTAAATATTTTTTGCATTTATAAGATGTGTGATATGTTGAAAAACAAGTTTACATGACAACATTAAAATTGTTGTCAATATTCTCTCTTTTTGTATATAGTATATAACAGAGCAGTAAGTTATATAAACTGATGATTTATACTGGTAAAGTTACAAAATGTCAGGTTGGTGACCAGCTCAGGGAGCACCAACCTTTTCCTCATTCATATGTATTTATAGGATTAGTCCTGTGACCTCACACTTTAACTGAGAAAAATAAGCATGAAAAGAGATTCATTTCAAATATGAACATGCTATGTTAATGTTGGCAGCTCAGTTACTAGTGCTGCACCTGGAGCACCTGCCAGTTGTGCCTCGTAAATATTTACACTAAGCTAATATCTTGTGGTCAAACCTGTTGTAATTTAGTGATGCATAAATCTCACATTAGCACTAGCGTCATATCAAAGTCGGCTGGTTTCAGGTAAATAGTGTGGAGTTGACAACAATAACAAAAGGATATTTGATTGGATTCTAATGGAAAGTCCCGACACTCCCAGCACGGGTGTAACGTCTGCGACAGAACTGAATTATGCTCAGCAGTGTTCTGTAAATGGCGTCTCCGCGTCGATGATCTTTAATGCCATACACGTGCAGCAACAACATTCAAAGTGCAAGTGGACATGATCACATGGCAGCATCACATCCGCTCAGGCTCCAGTGAAAACTTTCCCTCAACTCGTCAGGAAAAAGGCTCATCCCCTTGTGCTTCCAGTGCAGGGATATTTATTTTTTGGATGAGGGGGTGGAGGCGGCAACATCCAAGGAGAAGCAGAAAGGGGTTGTTGGTGGTGGAGGGATGAAGGAGCGTTGTCACATTACATGTACCTGTCTGTGTGTGTCTTCACTTGTGGCTGTCATCTCACCTGACAGGTCTATCAGTGTCCACGGCTGATCAGAACGCGTCCCTCAGCCTGACAGGCTGAACCGACAGCGCAGCAATCCAGACTGACAGCTCCTCAGGTAGCTGGTGGAGGGACGGGGGTGGGGGGTGGACATGGGGGAGAGAGGCGAGAGGAAGGCCGCCGAGTAGTAACAAGACTCACAACAAAGGGAGTAAATGAGAGTCAGTAAACACCCGGAATCAATCCATGGAGAACGGTTGCTTCACTTCATTTCATAAAACCATGTGATTCTGACGAACAAATAATGAACAATGGCAGCAAGTGTCACCTCTAAGCCCTCTATGAAAGCGTTGAATCATCTTCCTGCCGAGAAGACAAAAGGTGCCAGTTGGAGTATTTTTAAGCACGTTGAGTCTCATCTTTTACGACAATCGGGGGAAACGTTGAACCGAGGCCAAAATGCCAGCTTAATGCAGGGGAATGTATTCCAGGGAAAAGAGACCCAAACACCTGCGGGATGTGTTCTGGTTAAACCATGAAAGGTTTAAATCAAGTGTCTATGATCACACCCGGGGGAGCATGAGGAGACGCTTCCCTCTCCACACTTTTCGACAAAAATCAGTCTTTATCTTGTCTAAAGCCATCGGAAACAAGCCCATCCAGAACGCCTCAACAGCACCAAGACAAAACTGGAAAAGCTACAAGCTCTGGAGCGAAGACTCATTTGATCAGCTTAGCTATGCTCTCCTGGCTTCTCATGTACGACGAGTAATTAGCAATTAACAATCAGGGTTTAACTAGATCCAGTTTCTATCTGTAAGCGGGGGGGTGGCTGCTTTGACTTGAGAGTTTATACTCGAGTTTGAAAAAAAGAAAAAAAACAAGAGTGAGGGACCTGAGCAGTAATTCTCTCATTTTCATGACATCTCTGGGCCATTTTTTTTTCTCAAATTCCCAGATCAAACAGGCTGCAACAAAAGGCCCCAAATCCCCCCTCCGCTCTCCTCCTCCTGCTCTCTCTTTCCAAAATTAGTTAAGCCTCTCAGCTCCATCATCCTCAACATGGCTCGCATCAACAACCCTACGCTGCATCGCAAATGCTGCCTAGCCTCTGAAATCCAGCAACCCTCCCCACACACACACACACCCTTCAGCCAGCTCCCTTAAAACACACTAAAAAATGGGGAGGGGGCGGGGTGTTGAAAACTCCCCATATGTCACTCTGAATTTGTACTCAGACAAAATATAAAGTACCCCACAGTCCCTAGAGTTTGGGAACCAGCCCCTCCCTCCTCGTGCACTTGGCTAACTGTTTTAAGTTTTGTCTTGACTGGAGGAATATGTTAAGTCCAAAGGCTGCTCTACAGAAATGAGAGGGAAAGAGGCGAGGCGGACAGATCGGGCGATTAGACATAGTGACAGGAGAGTAAACAATCTGCCTTTACGCTCCCTGACATATTGAGGCCTTTTGGATGCTCCCTGATTTCTTTCTGATTACATCACCGTTGCTGCTGTTCACCGTCTCGGTCCACGAGGCGATGATTCAGGATTTTCAATCGCTGTCTCGTCATCTTTCTACTTCCACTCCCTTCCTCCACGGCCGGAAACCTGCCTACTTTGACACACTTTTCTACCCATTAAAAGTTACTGGCGACTAGCCTGACTTGGGGGGTGAAGCCGGGTGAGTGATGTCGAGAGCTAACTCTGGGTTATTGCCCGGGAAAGGTGCTCGCTGCTCAGCTTTACGTGATCCTGTTTCACACACTTGTCAGTTCTCCGGGCTGGCAGGTCCTTAGTGCCTCCGAGTTGTCACTAGAGCAGTTAGCATTAATCTAATGCTAATTTTCATGTTTTCAGGCTCCCTTAAGCTGAGGACACCTGCTTCTGGAGCAGACAGGCCTCTGGTAGCATCGAGGCCCTCTGCTGTATACTCATGACTTGCCGTCCCACACCAACAAGTGGAGGGTGAGGACGGAATTCTTCTCACCTCGAGCTGTGCAGTGGGGTAGAACAGTTAAAACAAAGCTACAACACCACTCAGCCGGCATTCGTCCTCCGAGGGAAAAAGGACAATTGCACCTATAATCGACCCTTAAATCGAGTCCCAGTCCAGCAAAGCATGAACTCAGCAGGACGACAAAAAAAGGAACACTCTCATCAATTTAATCATCCCCCGTCCACAGATTTCAAGCTAATTATTCCAGCCTTTAATTATTCCATCCGACTGCTGTTGAGATCTCTTAAAGACGGCTGGATTAGTGGATTTGGAGTATTAGCTTGGAGGGTTGGCAGACCTCTGCACTGTGATTCAGGGGGCTAAGAAATGCATCTTCAAAAGGTACCTTGAACAGCACCTTCACAGGATCATTACACTGGATAAATCCATGGTAAGTTGCTTAAAAGCGTATAAGGTGAGCCATGTTTGGGTGCAGACATTTGAGGGAGGAGGCTAACTGGATGTGACTTAAGCACAGCAACAGTGACAAAGTTTAAATCACTTTGGTAGCAATTGTTTACAAGTTATTTAAAGGGCTTATGTCAACTTTGCTCAACATCACGGGACAAGGAAAACTTCAGGAGTGGACACTTTTTCCCCCACACTGACAGTTCAGGTTGGCTCTGCAGTGGATTCATTTAGTCACTACGTTGTGCTATCCGTGATGTAAATTCACCAAATCAATGAAGGCTAAAGTCAAGGTGTCATAAAAAACAAGACATTGGAGATGTCTGTCAAGCGCCACTCTATGCTCGTGCTTGATAAAAACGCATCTCCCCACCCCAACTTGAACAGCTCTGCAGAATGAGAGCAGCTCGTCCTGCGGCTGACGGAGATGGTTTGAAAGCAGGTCGGGAAAGGTTAGAGCAAGAAACGTGGAGCGGGGCAGTGAAAAAGACAAAAAGAATCTTGCTTTTTAATTATTTTATTAGGAGCCTTGATGCTATTAAATGCCCCAGATACATTCACCCTATAGTTCTCAATTGGACTTGACAGTTGCTGCATTACTAACAATAAATATAGCAAAGGGCCGTGCCTTAGGCCAGAAGAGACCCCTAACTCTGACCCTCATATTTAATGATGAAAACAAGCAAGCACACACGCTGCTCAAGCTCAAGCACATGCATGTGCGCACACAGTCACTCATCTTCTCTGTGCCGTGCTTCCTTATAGTGTGAGAGCAGAGAAGCACAAAAATAAAGACAGACGCCGTTTCCCTCACAAAATGTCCTGTATTTGATTCACTTGTGTCCGTGTCTTTTTTTTCTGGAATATCTATTTCTGTCTAGAACTAGCACTGTGGTTTGAGTACTTTTATTCACACTAAAGAATCTCATTAATTCATAACTATTAGTTAGAATGCAATATATTTTTATACAGACATTCATTGTCCCCAGAGGATAAAGAAGAACATATATCATAGATGAACTTTGTTTGGAGAATCAGGTTCAGATATTGTCAGAGTTGAGTTTGAGTTGCCTTCTACCCCTTCTCATCTATTAATTTAGATGAGGGGTGGTGATTGGGTGGAGCACACAGGAGGCGGGACATGATGCAAAAAAGTGTGCTGCTGAAATGACAGTGTTGTTGGTGATGGTCATTAGCTCACTATGACTTCAGAAAATGAAGAGCTCTACTCACTTCACTGGACTGGACTGGAGGGTGAAGTTTATTTAAGATTGGGTCCAACTGATTGGGACATTTTCATTCTGACGTATGATTCCTCAGGCAGCTTACAGACGTTCATGGTTCCCAGATGATACATCCTATTGACTTTGATCATTTGATCACTATCAGAACCGCAATCGTTTTTCCAATAAATCACAAAATTATAAAATCATGAGAAATATGAAGATATTGACATGATCATTGTGAGCATATCAACAGTTTCCTATAAACAAAATGCAGATACATAAACAAAAAAAGATTGCTGGAGGAAACACTTACACTATACTGGGAGGATTTTTGGCAAAACATATTAACTTACAGTACTGTCAACATGTCAGTAAAAACACAAACAGTCAAATAAAACATCCAGCAATTTAAAGGCAAGTTGGAGAAACGTCAACAGTGGAGCTAAACTTTACAATCATGTGAGGGACAGAGGCAAACCAACAGTAAACAAAGGAGTTCTGCATCCTCGCAACAGCTCTTTGTGATTTCCATCCTGTAAATAGTTTACATATTGTTTACATATCAACAAATATCTGTGCACAGCCCGGCAGGTCTGGATGGAGTGATTTGGCTGCTCGAACCAGGTGTCACTGGCACAATGAAACAACACTATCTGCTGTTAATCCAAACAGTCAGACGCTACAGTAAAAGGCTGTTACTTCAAGTTCTTGTCAGAGTTTGGAGCTCAGAAAAAAACACCCAGCTGTGCCAACAACAGTGATAATCAATCATCCCTACAGTGATTTGATGGAAGCGTGTTCCAGTGCCTGGGCGAAAAGACTAAGAAGCAAGAATTCAACAGTAAACGATGTGGAATCGGAGTCTGTGCGCAATACGCGCGCCGTTATTCTCGCTGTACTGTTACAGCACAGAGCATTTCACAAACATTAGGTCTTTGCGTACTTGTATGCAGGCACACAATAGCATGTACAAACACAATCCCACAGGCAACTTTCCAGGCATGTCATTAGGCTGGAGGGTACTAGAGTTTCCCATTGGCGAAGGCTCCCTCTTGGAACTGAGGGATGAAGCTCTTGAAGTACGCCCTGAGTGGGTGGGTGAGAGAGAGAGAGAGAGAGTGTGAGGAGGAGAGTTTACACCAAACGAAATATCAAAAATGTGAAAATAATTGTGTTTCAACAGCTTTAAAGCATCAAGAAATTCACTGGGTCAGTCTCAACCGCAGCGCGTACTGAAACAAATGCGTTAACATTAGTCGAGGGTTTGTTTCATGTCTTCTTTTAGTTTCTTGCTGCAGGTTTTCATTAAATAACTAATAATCCGTTTGTGATTTTCCAACACTTTGTATTGACATCTAGACTCATTCAGATCCTTCAAATATTTACAGCAGTTATTAACCTTTGCCAAGGATCTGGCAAACCAAAGACACAGGCACTGTTCAAACAACAGATGACGCCCATAGATACCGTGATGGGGTCAAGCTGGTTTATGTGTACTGAGGGTGGAATCAGACCTGTGGATATCGGAAAAAGGTTCATATGTAGAACAGGCCACAAGATATCACTAAACTTTAGAGGAAGAAGAATGAAGCAGGTTTATAAAACCTGTGGAGTCGTACTCCATCAGCTCCTAGGAGAGCAGCGACAGGGAGGAGAACAAACGTAAAGGGTGTTGTCATCTCTTATTGTCTGAAAAGCTCAGGACATAATCTATCACCCACTTAGAAAGCAGGTCTTTCAGCTGCACCCAGGACGTTTCACGTCGTGGTCACTCTGGCTCAGGTGGCCACAGTGACAGACACAAAACCACAGTACTGACGACTCGAGGCCCCTGGAATGTAGAGTGTGAAGGAACTAAAACAAATCCACCTCCAGCGGTCACTGAAAACCCTTTTTGGGGATTTAGAGGTATAAGAATGTTCTTTCCAGAAAGTGTTTAACTGTTACAGAATTCCTTCTACCGAACGCGACGGGTTCTCCTTACTTTGCCCTCTTGGCCATCTCGTTGCCGTCCCAGCGTGGGCTGTATGGGTACGACTTCTGTACCTGAGAATAGAGCTGACCGCTGCTGGTGAAGTGGTAGACGGACTGGAAGGTGAGGGTGGGCTGGTCCCTGGGGAAGTACAGTGGGAGATCCACTATGAAGAGAAAACAGAAGGAGAACATGAGAATCAGAGTCCAGGGGAACTGTAGACCTGTGTGTGTGTGTGTGTGTGTGTGTGTGTGTGTGTGTGTTTTGTGATTTGCTACCGTGCACTAGGAAGCAGAAGTCTTTCCACATGAGTAGAAGTGTGAGTTTTGTGAATCCCTCAGCGTCATACTCCACCACCCCCCTGTAATACAAACACACATTCATCTGTGTCACTAGGTCTCATTTCACAGTTCGGTACAATCCTACAAAAACACAGACAGTGGCAATCAGCCAGTGAACACATGTTGTGAGAGTGCAGGACGTGGTCCCGGAGGGTCGACTCACATTCCAAAGTGGCTGAGGAAGGCAGCAATGTACTCTCTCCTCTTGTGATAGCCTTGAATGACATACTGCACCTAGAGAGAGCACAGCTGGGGGTGAGTACACACAATGGAAAGAGGGGCAGTTCATGGCAAATACATGGACTGTGGAATTTCCAATCTAAGTATGTGTCAGCAACAGTCTGCGCCAGAGTTTATCTGAATACGGGGAGAAGGATTTGTATTGCTAAAGGTCAGCGAATCCACAGTAGGTGAGTTAACACTACCTGACCCTGCAACACCCGTTCACTGTCAACGAGTCACAAAGACTCAACTGAACTGAAAAAGTAGAACAATGATTTTATTTTGACATTTTTGGATCCAATCTAAGAGATAAAGACAATTCTTAAAGAACTGTGGTATATTTTAGCACTTTAATGAACCTCTGATAAAGGTATGCGTGCAGGAACATGTAAAAATGTGTGACATCACTACACTGTAGAGGATGAAGCAGTATGTAAGTGTGTAAATAACGGATCAGCCTGATGAAGAATGTAGGGATGTGTTGGAACACGGAAATGATTGCAGCTTTTAATAATACTGTAAACCGACGCTTTCAATGTTGCCTACTCTCAAAACACCACGTGTGTGCAGAGTCTGTTCACGCGTTATGAAGTCACCCAGCACAGTCATTATTATTGTGATATTACATTTTTACATGGTTTCTTCTGTAGATATGTGACAGAACACTGAAATGCAGAGGAAGCGACACGTGACCTGGGGATGTTATGATACAGTGAGACATGAGATCTGAGAGGAAACATGCTTGCAGAGAGACTTTCTGAGCAAACTGACCCAGAATTTATTATGAGAAATTTCCTTTTTGATTGTCGCTTCTACTTAAAAACCACATGGCCATAAAGACTGGACTGTCTGCTCAACAAACCCGGATCACTTGAATACAATTCCCTTCTTTATGACTATGCATTTCTGTACAGACAGTTAGTGTAACACCCTGGAGAAAGGCAGGTGGAAATGAAAATAAAATCTGTTACTCTGAATAAATCCTGAAACCTGGATTAAAGAAGAGGAGATGTTGTTAACATCCAGAGCAGGTGGAAAGGCCTGCAGCCAACCAACCAGCCACGCAGAGGACTGGTTCTATTCACCTAACAAAATAATCCGTATTTGATACACGAGTCAGTCCTTGTGCAGTCTGATTAGAGGTTGACAAAGGAAAAACCTGCAGCTAAACCCTCCAGTGTTAATATCACACCAACACTACAGTCAGAGATTCTCCACCAACGAGGGACACTGTGGGATCTATTTCTTCTTTTTCCTTATAGACATTGTCTCCCATTGCTAGTTGGTCTTTGAGTCCAGATTTCTTAGACTTTGGGGTGAATGTATTTCTGAGCATTTTTCTCCACTTGCTATTCACGATAGCAAAGAGCACTGACGAGGCTTTCATGGGACAAAACAACAAATCACATGGAGTCAGCTCGGCACCACGTAGTTTGATGTGCTCTTTGAAGGCTGATGAGGATGTGAGATTGGCAGTGGACTCTGTGGCTTTTTAAGGTTTGATATTTAGACTCAAACCCTGCCTCTGATGATGATGTAAGGTTACACTGGCATTACACTGCTGTTATTGGTTATGTGTCCCAGCTCTGAGCAGCCGAAAGCATCTGGCAAAACGATGCGGTTCATCTGAGGACAGGACATTTGAACAAAGCTGGAGACAGCGTTGCCTTATCCACTGGTAGCTGTGATTACTCATCAACCATGTATGAATGACAGCGTTTTGTGAAAGAGGAAAGTAGTAATGTCTGATACATGCGGTAGTGTGTGTGTGTGACAGGTCTCATCTCAGCAAGAGCTCTTAAACACAGGAGCACACTGTGACTCACCCTCTTGTTCAATTGTGTTTACATGGGACAGTGGAGGCGGCAATTTAGCTTGCTCAAAAGCTGCAAGGCCACATACTCAATGAGCTATTTATTTAGTAAAACTGCCTGTGTGTGTGTGTGAGATGATTTTTTTCAAGGGAACTGTGGATCACTGAACTTTCACACCCATACTGGGAAAGGATTTCCCGCCCCCTGCTGCCTCTGTGACTTGCAGCCACGTCCTCCTATTGGCTGCCTGAAGGTTTGAGTGATGCAACATAAGTGATCTTGCTCTGCAGGTATTCAAACCTGCCTGCACCCATGACTCCCCCGCCCGTGGATCCATTTATTGTGTTTGTTCATGTACTGTATCAGCAGGGACTGTGATGCAATAACGCCGGAAGTGCTTCCTGCGGTGCGATTAAGAAATCTCTTCTCTCTCCGTCACATGCGCATTCACACCACCCCCAGAACTCAGATCACAGAAGAGAGACTGGTCTGACATCTGACTACAAATTAATTATAAAAATCTAGGTCTTTTAATTATTATACATACAGTATACATCAAAGCCCTAATTGCACAGGAAAAAAATCCCACTTGAAAAAGAAAGTAACAACTAAAAGCAAGCAAACGACTTAAAAAGATCTTTGAACAGAGGACATGGAGCTCAGACCTGACTACTTGACATTTATGAGTAATTAAAATGCAGCCTCCATTGTGTTACTATGTGTTAATGACAGGAATAAGCACATGCAGCATACGTCTAACTGACCTCAGTCGCAGAGGAAATTGCAATTCGTGCCGCATTTTCGTATTTGCGTGAACATATTGCTGAAAGGTACTAAATATTATGACTCATTCTCACTCAGCTTCTAGGAAATCCACTCAACATACAAGCCACTGTGATGTACATCAACCTATCCTTTGTACATCAAAGAAGTGACGACATGTTTGATGACTCATGACTGTTGTTTGGCAGGTTTTGTGGTTTTTTTTACACACACTAAAGCTATAAAAGAAACGTTTGTCTTATTAACCAGAAATGATCCAGGATTGAAAGAGTCAAGTCTCAGAAACGAGTGTAAGATCTTCCCTAACAGTGAGCACTTTCGTGCCAACTGTTGTTTTCTTTTATCCAATCAGTGCCCCTGGAGGCTCCTCTGCACTTCATATCCCAGCATTCCCCAGCGGAGGATGCCTAATTGTGTGCCTTCATGTGCCAGAGTTTTAAGTCCCTCGTACCAACCATGCTGGCAGATTCTCTCAAATTCTGTTTTTTGGCTACTCCCAGGTTTACTGCGTCTCCCGGTACAGTCTCAAGAGCATGGAGGAGACACCAGCAGCAGGAGCGGTGTCTTCTCATTTGTAGAAGGAGGAACAGAAGGAACACTGCACGAGCCCTACACAATGACTTTCCTCATCAAGTACAGAAAAACAGTACATCGAACGACCACTACAGCGGCTCCTGCTCACAGGCACTCTCCTCCGACTGTCTACTTTGCATAGTGAGTGTGAGAATGTCAGTAATCATGTACATGTTGCATACAAACGTGAGCACTCTGATCACTATCCCCGGAACATCTCTGGATACTGACTGCTGTTTAACACACAATAAGAGAAAACCAGTCACTTACAACGTGCATGATAATGAGAGAACCGAAAAACTGTTAAAGCAGCTGATGTTTCTCAGTTTCTCTCACGGGCCACTCGACATATATCTCCACCGTGATATATAGGTGCAGGCATCACCCACCACAGTCATAGTCGCAGCGGAGACAGCTGACAGTATATCGCTGTGTCAATGCACTCGTAGCATCTGGAATAAGTGTTGGTGATGTAAAAAACAATCTTGTATTTCTTTAACAGTTTGAAGCAGTACATTTCACCTGGTATGCAGAGCTTAGTGCAGTCAGTGCAGGGATAATGAGTGATGTGGTTTTGAAGCAGTACAAGTGAATTTGGATTTGTAGGTGCTCTCGTGAATAGCGATGGTGAAGATCTCTTCCCCGTGTCACCGCGGCTTTATGTGCTACAGGATTTTATAACATGCCTTTTCAAACACAGGCTACGGCATGCGCAAGTCTTCCAAAGTGTTGGTGGTGGGGGGCAGCTCCTACGCTGGGGGACTTAAACCATCAGCGACATGAAGATCAGTCAGCAGCACGATTGTTCTAGACGCTGCGAGTACGCCGGTCAGAGTGCAGGTGAAGATGGAGGGTATCTGTGTGCACTAAGCGTGTGTGGGGGTTGGGGTGGATGGGCATTTTTTCCCCCGAGGGAAATGGCATTACATCTCATCTTCGCTGCATCTCTACCTGTCAACCTGGGGAGACCAGGGACCGCTCTGATGGCCTATGGAAGCGGGCCAGCACACCCACGTCGGCAGATGCTCGACACACGTGCGCGAATGCACAAAGATGCACCAACAAACACATCATATCACGAGACCTCCCTCAGTGGAGGCACCGAGGCTTACAAACATGATTCACATCCCTTTCACAAACTCACACAAAGAGCACGTGGATAAATATAAAGGTAACAAAACAGACAGTTTCAGGTTGTACGCACACACACATACAGTCTATGTAAAAGGACTTTTACCTTGTTGGTGAGTAACTGGCACACTTGAGGGACATAGTCAATTAGGCATCCTCCACTGGGGAATGCTGGGATATGAAGTGCAGAAGAGCCTCCCAAAGCACTGATTGGATATAAAAAAAACACAGATGTTATTTCTGTTTGTCATATATCATGTTATACTAAACAGTTCGACACCGAACTTGACTGAGATGTTTCTAAAGACAAAAGACATTTATCTGCTCATTCGTAGTAACAGTTGAGGAAT
The DNA here is from genome assembly GCA_032270685.1 of Microctenopoma stevenorrisi. NCBI lineage: Eukaryota > Metazoa > Chordata > Actinopteri > Anabantiformes > Anabantidae > Microctenopoma > Microctenopoma stevenorrisi. The sequence goes on along the minus strand of JAUMTR010000004.1, from coordinate 14,596,330 downwards.
CAAAAAAGATGAAGGAGTGACTCATCCTCATTCTCCTTTATTTATTCGTTTCTTCTTTTGACATCTTCCTGGTTCCATCCTGCAGCGCCGCTCCATTAATGATTAGCAGATGCCTGTTTAATCAGGAAATCTGCTGCTGCAGCTCCCCAATGACTGACTGACTGAAGTAGTCACTTCCTCATTTTTTTTTGATCTGGGGCAAAAACAGAGGGAATACCCCGAGGACAGGTTAAAGGTCTCAAGGAACTGCTTATTGGCTTTTAGAGCTCATTTAAAGACACATATAAAAGAGGATTTCCTCCATTCCTTCCTATTTTAGTCATTTTAATTGGAGTGGGACTCTTCGGATGACAGCTCTTTTCCAGGTTAAGCGCGCATGATGTGTGTGAATAACATACGTTCTGCAGCATCATAACGAACACCAAGTACACACATGTTGAGAAGCAGCACTATGGGCTTGTTCCTTATTTGATCAGAGATGTAAAATTAAAATAAAGCGGAGAAAGAACAGAATCACAGTGCAGGCTTCACCTCATCATCCGTTCATCATCCATCAACGTTTTCCACATTTTGTCACTGTTACAGCCGATAAACAGCAGAGGGTCTGAGACTTGCACAATGTTGAAAATCCCAAAGAATGTTTGTGGGAGTAGTGAGGAGGAAGGTAGAGCATCTCATGATGCACTCCACCTTCCTGTAACGGTCACATCTCACAACTGCTTATGGGAAACACTATGTCTTAACAGCGGTTAACAAATAGTTTTACCTGTAAGCACGCATTATTCAGAATAACTAATGATGGCTACCGGGTTTCTGATCAGCCGTCACATACGGGAACCTTTACTGATGCTCTGGATTATTACAATCACACGTCTACAAAGATTCAAACATGTTAACGGTGTTCACTGGTCCAAATGTAGTCTTCAGTCTTGGCACTGATGCTTGACTGAATATTAATAAGGTCGTATTCACAGCGGAGCCATACAAACTGTCATGAAGCCGTTCTCATTGTCACAATCCTTTTCTCAAAAACTCAAAGCCACCATTTACAGTAAGCTTTGTGCACATAATTAGCATTAGTCTGTGCATTTTGCCATGCACCAACAAATGGTCGATTGAAAATGGCTTACAGCAACGAGCAGAGGAGCCTTTGAAAATGGAAATCTAAATGATGCCCATCTATCCTCCCACAGATCTAAGAATAGCTCCATATCATTCAGATGGAAATGCGGACAGCGGCACAAAATAGATGCTGGTGCGTTCGTCATTTGTACTGATGGCAGGCATGTGAACGAATGTGATGTGTTTTGTATTTCACTGGCTTTGCCTCTTGAACGCACTTTTGAATGCAGACTGACTAGACACCCGTCTCTCACTCCAGCGTTAAACAACAGGTCCTCCAGTGTCCAAAGCATCGTGGAGAATAACGTTTACTTTGTTACTGGCCCTGCTGCAGGAGACCACATTTCACCCTGTACATCAAAACACGACGCATCACACCACACGCGTGACGTTTACTCCCAGTCTGGAAGCTGTTGGGATAAAGTCGACACTCTCAGATGTGCTTTGAACAGTTAAACACAGTCTGCTGTGCAACCTGAAACTCTATTAGAAAAGGAGGATGCCACCACTGTTCCAGAAATGAACTTGGCCTTAGCAAACTCAACACTAAGCAAAACATGCTGACAGGGGAGTACAGTACACTTCGTGAACATGAGCCACCATTCATCACGGCAGGCGGTATGAATTGCACTTCCATGCCAAAACTGAGTGAAACATTTGAGGTTTAGCTCAGGGTCAGGCTGAGGGGAGAACAGGATAAGGCAGCAAGTGAACTTTTGCAACCTTAGCCCATATTTAAGGAGGTTATGATGTGATGTGACAGAGGCACATTCTTCTAGTGATTTAGTTTTTCACATTTTACTACAGCTGAATTAAAAAAACCCAGATATCCAGATGATGAAACCAATCGTATGTATCTAAGTGCCCTGTTTCAAGTCTGGGTTATTTTCTCAGGCTTGACGCAGCTCCTCCCGGGCCACGCAGGACAGTGCAACTATTTTCACAACCAGAGTAGTACTCCCTATGACTAGAAGACTGACCTTTATGTGTACACACAGTGGAATTCCCCTTGAACCGCACGGTAGCTTAACAGAACACAAAAGTAAGTCAAACAAACAGGCTGATGGATGTCTGCATGCACATTTTCATCAGCATAAATGCATTTATCTGTTTACAGACCCCGGTTCACAAAGCTTAGAGAAAACACCTGGTAAAACGTTCCTCAAACAAAATGGTATTTCTATCAATATTTCAGTGTAATAACAGTTCCAGTCTCAGCTTTCAATTACTTTGAATTGAGCTTCCTGTGGGTGGGCTCACAATCTAGACATAATGGTGTTTTACTTTCCAAGTGGCACCCTGAAGAGTCTCCGCTTCTGTCTCCACTGGTGACACCGCTCTCAACACTACCCACACATGCTGCAGTCATCATGCAGACATGCTGCCTAACACAGCCCCTCTGAGCAATGCAGCCTACTGTATGACATATTTACAGTAGACACTGTACATGCACGCATGTAAACACACACACACACACACACGCTTTACAGTGACAGGGCTGCCCGTGACTTCATCAGCCAGGGAGATTATCCTGTGTGACTCAGGTGGATGGTGACGAAACTCAGTTTGTTTGCTTATGTGTGGTTTTGTATCGGTGTGCGTGTGTGTGTGTGTGAGGGCGTGTGTGACAGTGTGAGAGCAGATAAAGTCTCGACTGGAAGGAGGGCACACATGATTCATTACCAAAGCGAACGATATGGCCGAGGAGAACTGTTCGGAGATTCTAATGCAGTTTCAAAGCAGCAACATTTCCATTTTGATTGCCTTCTTCGTTTCCTAAACCCTGGAGGGCCCTCAGAGGCCCACATATGACTCTGTTTGTTGACTGTTTAGACTAAATAACATCCTATTCTTCCTCTGTGACTAGGCATGGCGCCCTTGGCCTATGGCAAAAGGAGTCAGCAACCTTTCTGTTACGAGTGACCCTCCTGACATAGCACTGCTGAATTTTACTCTGATCCTCTATTCATCATCCAATTGGATAAAAGGAGACTAATTACAGTCTCGAGCCACGACCATTATACACGATGCATAATGATTGAACAGCACCTTCTCTGGTCCAGCATCCCACCTCCAACAGATGGTAGTGGTCACCTGAGCACTGTGCATCTCTGGACTGCTAACTTGTATGCGATGAGAAGCAGCAATGAAGTGCTGCAGGTCTTTGCAGTGTGAGAAAGGCTGATGACACATGCACAGAGTTTGTATTTGTTACTTGCATCAGAGTTGATGCGAGTGTTACAGCTGGCAGTCGCTCAACACAGAAGATGAAGGGCAAAAGGTGAAATAATGAATTCTGCCAATAAGGAACACAGAATCTACCACACAGTCAATCACAGACATTTAGTGAGGCAGAAGAAATGATATTTGTAATGAACAGACAATGCTTCACTGAGCTGTGATGTGGTTATGTTTAGGCACAATGCATAGTGTATGCACTCGATTAAGCTCATAGTTTAGGGTTAGGTCTTTGCTGAATATTAAACATAGTCAGAATGGGCTTACATGTCTTTATTTGATCTCAGCTATAGTCTTTCAGTAGCTGTACTATTATGACATCGTAGCATTAGCTCCAGTCTTTAACCTCTGTCTACCAAGCCCCCAGCAATGGGCCAGTTAAGTAATTTTGGCACTGCTAGAACTTCTGCGCACACCATGTGACGCACAAACATCAGAAAAGTATCGGCTATATTATAGTGACAGACCCTGCTAAATGACTCACGATAAATGGAATAAAAACACAGACAACATCCGGTTATTTTCGTGGCCAGTGTCTGGAAGCAAGAAATCTGAAGAAACTGAATGGGACACAGTTAAGTGATGTGATATCCAGTTCTCCATGATGTCTAAACACAGTGTGTCCAGGTGCAGGACTGTAAATGTAGTTACACATGTAACACATCACAAAACAGACTTGAAGATTTGCAAAAACCAACATGGTTCCAAGTCACTGGACTGGAAACAGCTTCTTTCAAGGTTCGAGCTGTGAACTCTTTAAAAAAGACGAGACCGTCCTGCTGTTACTGACTCGCTAAAGGCCTCCGCTGTCAATCTGTGACCTTTAGCCCATGCACAGCTGAGGCTCATGGGAAATGGTGTTCTTTAAAGGCCACTACAAACATAAAAACTGGATAAACAATATTTATCAGTTTTTTTAACTTGATGTACAAGAAAGTCTGTATTCATTGTTAGAAATGTCAGTGAAACTTGAGATGAGATGTTTTTTACTTTTGCAATATAACCCAGTTACCCAGAGTCCTGGACTCAACCACTCTGTAGACATGCTAGTGCTAACCACCATTTCCTGACAGTGCTCCTCACATTCAAAGGAGCCTGGAGACAGTAGCTTCTATCACACACTGAAACCTCTAGAGGTTCCAGAAATCAGGTCTGCACACTGCGCCTTTAAATACTGTGTTTGCCTTCGATTTCCAACATTTCCTTGCATGTGCTCTTCTGAAAACCTATTTTCTACAACACATTTTTACTCGTGCTATTGTCACATTCCCTTCTTTAACAAATGTGCTCACACACTTAACACACCTAATACTGAGGAGTTCCGCAGAGACAATGAGGAAGACGAAGTGGCAGCGCTCTGAGCTGTGCACCGTCGAGTGGGTTTGCCAGGTCAGGGGAGTGTTTATTTCATTGCACTGACAATTTCTGATTGTGACGAGATGTTCTCAAAACCTTGAAAAATATCTGATCGAAATGCAAAGATTTTCAAAGGCTATAAAACACCTCTACAGACCCCGGAGAAGGGACACACATAAACTGTACACCCACACATGCACACACACTCTTTCCCTCACACACACGCACACACATCAGCAGGCAGGCAGGGAGGAATATGCGCACTCACGCACACACACACACACACACACACACACCTAAAGGCAAATGCAGATACACAAACATTAGTGCACTGCAGCCTAAAACTGTCTCTCTGTGTTGATTTTTCTGGGCTCCTAAATCTGGTTTGGGGGCAGAGACGGTGCCCACTCAATTCTTTTATGCAATGCAGCAGGTTTTCTGGGGGAAGGAGAGATGTATCCAACTCATCTCATGAGCACAGTACAATCAGGTACAACGAGAAGTGAACGTGAAAATGAAAAGAGCAGCGAGTCGGGTTGACGAACGGCTGGGGAAGGAGAGGAGCAGGATAATCAAAGAGTGCAGATGTGTGCTTCTAACTGATGACTGCAAATTAAACAGACTGATGTGAGCTGCAACGAGACAATCCCATTATGTTTTGAAAGCCTTCACTACTACGGATAAGATCTATTAAAGCTCGCTAATGAGCATTTTATTGCAGAAGCTCAGAGAGACAGTTTGAAATCTTCTTTCCTCTCGGTTCCTGCTGATGGCATTTTGAAAATGCCAATATTTACATTTAAATGTTTTTATTAATATTTTATATTGACAGGAGAGTGAAGTAAAGACTCAGAGGCTCAAACAAGCCTTTTTAGACACTAGTATAACTTCATGTTGGTTTATAAGTCTAAACAAAAAGGACATAAACTGCTTTATTGACACAAATAAAAGACAAATATCGGAGATAAGATGATGGTGAGCGTTGATCAGGACATCAGAGCTAAGTGCTCTCAATAATTGAGAAATGGACAAACCTTTGAAGTACAGTAGCTCTGCTGTGAAAGCAGAAAGCAGGAGAAGTCAAATGTTAACTAACGCTAACTCGCAGATCATCTGTGTGAGGATGTGATGAAGAACTGAATGAAGGGTGTGAATACAGTCTAAAATCAGAAGTTTGATTTGTGCAGACATGAGTGTATTTGACCTCACAGCTGTTGGTGCCTTTAAACTTCATGTACTGTATACAGAATAAAGCCAACTCACTTCTAACAGACTGGTTCTCTTGACCTTACAAATGCACTTTCCCATAACTTCTCAGTTTTGCTGGAATTCTCTGAAAAACCATGAACCTACGTTGTCGGTCTTGGTCTCCACATTATTGTTAAAGAAATAATTTGGCTTGACAACAAATTCCACCCAAAGACGCCTCCAAAGCTAACATTTTTTTATTTGACATTTAACGTCTATATAACGCTCTAGTTTAAATGAGGAAGGAGGGAAAATAACAGGAGCTACAGAGTGTAAACCCATGCCTTTCCCAGTGTATTTTCTTCTAGGCGGCCTGTAAAGCATTATATAACAAATGAACAGTAAATCCTAAGCAGGTGAATCTATCTGTATACAGAACAACTGTGATTGGACTTCTTATAATCAATAATATCTACAGAAAAAGAAGCAAATAGAGCGGTGCAGTCCCATCAAAGGCAGGAGCCGCAGCAGCAGTCTACGTACACCGTACATTATTGGTAAAAATGTGGGTGTCTGTCGGGTTATTTTAACATCTTTTACCCCCCTCGCCACTCGGTAAGGTAGAAAACATTACAGTGATGGTCTGTTTGAAGACACAGGAAGACAAAGTAACAGGGAGAGCAAGAAAGGGAGAGGAAGAGGGAATAGAAACAGAGGTATAACACTGTAGCTCAGGGGGCTTACAAGTTTGCGTTCCGAGCTCTTAGATCCTAGCTCCTGCTGAAGGAGAGAAAAAGTGAGATATCAAACAACTCAGGAGTGATGGGAGAGAAGAGTAGAGAGGTGCAGGGAAGAGAAAAGGAGAGTGAGGGAAACGCTCTCTTCTCCCCTGTGTTGGGCTTTTTTTCTTCTTTCTTTCCTCGCTGCATTTCAGTCGAGCGAGGGACGACCTTGCTGGGTAGAGCACAGCGTTTCTCTCTCTTTTAAGTCCCACTCACTCTCTCGGTTCCCTTTGAGGATCAGCCAGAGGGATCAGCTGAGGAGAGAGAGTGATAGAAAAACAGAGAAAGACGGAGAGAAAAAAGACAGGCGGCAGACGTGAAAAACAGGAGGGAAAGGGAGGGGGGGGCGATGGAGAGACACGACTGTTAAACTGTTACAAAATTAATTAAAACAAGTCTGATACACAGGACGGGATGGAAGGACACACAACAGGACACTGGACACAATGAGCTGATTGATGAAGCCACATAGAGAAAAGAGACGTACACACAGGAAGCACTTCCTGCCTTATCTAGATCTCTACACCTCTGCAACCGCCGTGCACGACATTTTCACGTTTGTCCTATTCGTCTGGACATGACTTCTCTATCAAGAATGTCTTTGAGAAATGTTTTCAAATTCTGCACAAATTTCCTCTTGAACTGAAAAATGAACTAAACACATTTTGATAGTCAAAGGTCAAAGGACTCTGTACTTTTCTTGTGAATGCAATTTCTTCAAAGAGACCAGTTGAACTCAAGAGTCAAGGCAAGGCTTTAAAGGCCCTCTCCCAGATCTAGATCTAGATCTAGATTTAGATCGGCCCCTGCTTCACTGCAGGTTCACAGCACTGGAGCAACAGCCTGATCTGCCTGCAGCAGCACAATGTTGTAATTTAGTCTGTATGTTTTACGTATTATACAAAATGTGTGCTGTCACTGGTTAGTTTATTTCATTTAGTTAATTTATCAAAAATCCTCTAGAAACCATGACATGGTTCTTTTATTTAAGTATTAAACAAATGCTCCATCTGCGTCTGCACGGGAGGTTTGAGGCCCAGTATTAAATATAAACACTCACAACCTAAAACACAATTATAATAGGTGTTTATCTAGGTATAAACACACTTCCCATTACGCCTGTCTGCACCACTGAAACGAAAGAGTCGGGCGCTGCCACACTGACCTGTAAGACGAGGTGTGTTACAGGGACTGCATACTTTCAATTTCACAACAAGGTGACTTTATTGTGCTCTGCTGCAGAGTGGAAAACTACTTCGATCGGGTGTGCTGCGTGTAAACAGCCACACCACCTCATCTATTTCTGATAAAGAAGGTTGCACTTAGTGCTACTATGGTAACCATGGGTGTCACCAATCAACTAGAATAAAAATCTTAAAGATTACAATTTAAAGGAGGGATGCGGTGTTCCAGGAAACCAGGAAGAGTCAATTAAAGCTTCAAGACACACAAGACAGCAGTGCTGGGGATTAGGGAGGAAGAATCAATATATATTAAAAATATATATGGAATGATGATATGTCAGCAAATGCAAGCTTTGCCAAAAGCAAAGCTGAGAATTGAACCGCATCTCTGCAGTTGTCTAGTTGCTACGTTTCTTGTTTCAATGATTTTTTAAATTCCCAAAGTGGTTTTGATGCACATTTCATTTTAGCATTACAAGCTATTATAAACATTTGTGGTAGCTAGGGTTAATGCAGAACCTCTTGAATGTCGCCGTCTATCAATGCGCGTTAGGGAAACATAAAGAAATGTGCAGGCGCCCCGCAACAAATGACAAATGAGTTTTCCTTTTCGCTGGAGCCAATGTGGAGATAATGGGGCAGCTACACAAGACCAAAGAATAACAAGGGTCAGTAAGGACATGGAGGAAAACTAACAGGGTAACGGATCTGCACAAACACACGTACACCAAAAGGCTGGCTCGCACACGTCCGCATGCTAAATTAAGTGGCATCCACAATGAATACAACACAAATGCGCTCAAGCACGAACTCGCATACACAGATGCAATCGTTTCTCTTCAAACAACGGTGAAAAAGACATACATTCTCGCCCTGGGTGATGAATTAACACACTCCCACACAGCTGACAAAAAGGTGCACAAAAGCTTGTAATGGAGCACATTCATATGCGGCCTTGATATGCATATGTGCAAATATCTCAAGACAAAGGGGCAACATTAAGCAGGAGAAGGAGGGTGGTAAACTGGTAAGCCTCTGCGTTCTGAGATGTTTCTGGTAGGATTTGTTTTCTAGCCTTTCCTTCTTTATCTAACACTCTGCCGCTCCGCCAGCAAACACCGCTCTCCACCCCCTAGTGCCATAGCTTCTCTACTTTCTGCTCTCCTCTCTGCTGCCTTTAGCCTCCTTCTGTCTGATTTCCCTCACGTATGGCAAAGGAGGGGAGCGTCTAACACCACTCTGCAGCAGCCTCAGTCTGGTCTGGAGCCTCAGTAAGGTCAGCTATTCTCACACACATGCAGCATAAGCACAAAGAGGGCAGATATTTACAGTGAATACATACATTCACACACTGAAGTACTTTCTACGCCTCAGCAGCGCTCCTGCTGAAAGCCTCTTTAACCAAGTTGATTTACTGTGCAGGAATATGTCCTTCATAACATAACATAGCACACTCCGTGGTAAAATCCAGCCAATCACAACGAGCAGGGATGACCTGGACATACTGTATGAGCCCTGGTAACCTCTAAATATGAAGCTTACATCTTTGCATTTGGTGCTTAGCACTAGGATAAAAACATCCTGTGTGTTGTGTTACCTTAAGATGAGCAGGTTTCAGTCCTATTAAGCAGATCCTGTATCGTCGTTTGATTGCTTTAATATGCTTTTACACATGCACTACGCAGGGCTAACGAGCTTTATGTAGGACAAGCAGTAGGTAGGTGACCTTTGCTTTGTGTGGTGTAATTAGAGTGTTTTGTTCCATTTGCTGCATGGAGATATGGTTCAGTCATGTCTCATTTTCACATACTGGAGAGGAGGAGCGCTTCTCTGTATGTGCACGCATCTATTTGAGAGATTCAGTTGGAGAGTGACAGTCTTGGACACACAGTAAGTTGTAAAGGTGACAGTGCATGAAAGGAGACAAACAAAAACAGGTTGAAAATGGCAGGAGACAGAAGAGACGGCGGAAGATCTGATTAGAGTAAAGATAACAAATGGAGAGCTGGACAAAAAAAAAAGAGGGGCCACAGAAAAAAACATGGAAGAGGAAAAAAGGGACATGGTGAGACAGTAAAATGGGAGAGAGAGCGAGAGAAAGAAAGACAGAGTGGAAAAGAGTGGTGGTGGTGGTGGTGGTGGTAGTGATGTGTGGAGAGTGGAGCAGAGGTCTCTTAACCTGGTGCGACGGGGCGTGTGCTTGTAAATAAACATCAGCCTGAAATTATTCTGAGCACGAAAGCCCAGACCATGGAGCCCTGAGGTCAGTGTAGGCCCATACCTGACTCTCTCTCTCTCTCTCACACACACACACACACACACACACACACACACACACACACACACACACACACACACAATACATCCCCACCTACAAAGACTTCGTGTAGAGAGCAAAACCTATTCAAATACAGGTGCATGTGCACAAACCTATGAAGACAGACACATACATTTGGGATCTAAAAACCCACAAGCATGCGTGCATCCAAACACACACACACACGTACACAAATGCAACCTGACAAATGCACACATACATACAAACCGAAGAAAAAACAGTGATTTGAACAAAGAATACACACACATACACACGTACCTACTCACACATTGCCCACAGACTCACAGAAAACTGTCCACAAAAGCCAGCAGACACACACACATACACACACACACACACCGATACCACCCCAGATGTCTGCAGACATCCAGTCATCCCTAGCTCAGACACTGTGCGTCATCCATCTAATTTTTTGTACTTCCTTTATTGTTTTTGAGGAACTGACTGATGAGTCCTGGGATGTGGAATTATTCACAGTGACATAACATGTCACTACATCCACAGCACACTCATTCCTTTTTGTCGACAGCTTTCATCCTCCAAATCCAAAGAATGTGGACTGGACGCACATCATCATTGCAGAATCACAGGGAGGATTCTGGGAGTTTTGATAAATGGCCACCATCGTGCAGACTTTAATTGAGCCCTAATAGAAGTTTGTTATGTTTAAGGTCAATGCATCCTCACATTGTGTAGACGTCACAAGTTAGACGCATAACGATAGAGAATTAACACAAACTTGATACTATTTGAAACAAGCATCGTAACACATTACCTAAACTTAGATAGAGGCTAAGTTCAACTGATTGGTATAAATTCAGTTCGGTCAAGACCCCAACCTGCATACACGTTACACACGATAACGTTTTACAGTCATCACTGTACTTACTGTTCAATGCTGGGGGAAAGGTAGAGTTTAGGGAAGACCTGGGTGGCTTCAGCATCTTCAAAGCTCACTGAAAGAAGGGCCACATCCTCTCCAGGGTCCAGATCTGTGTCCTGAGAATCACAATGACAGGTTGGAATTATAATACATATTATTATAGCGAAATGTCAGTGAGGCCTGAGTTGGACCGGATCACATTGACTGTACCTAGGACTGGTCTGATGCTTGTTCGGTTCGGGTCATCACTCAACATGTGATCACGAGTCTGACTGAACTGCTAAAAGAATCCTTAATCCTGCCTCTCTTTACCTTCCCTCTGATAGAGACACTAAGGGTGTCACTGTTTGTTAGCAGGTTCCCCCATGTGGTCCAAAATGAAACATCTTAACAACTGATGGAGTGATTATGAGTGACATCATGAAACCTCATCCTTGGGTTAAATGCCTTCACAATGTTTGCACTGCCATGACATTTGTAACATATTAATATCCCTCTATGAACAAACTGTAATAATGCTGGCAGTGCCTTATTTTTCCACCTAGCACCATCATACAGTGCTAGGCTGGTACCCTGCTTTGGTTTAGGACTAAAAACTGTCCCATGTGCTGAGCTGTACTTAGCATTTGCTGCTTTTAATAAATGTTTGTATGCTATTTTGCTAAAGTAAGTACTTAGAGAGCAGCTGGCTCAACTGTGAAGTGAAACAAAAAAATCTTTTAGACCTAGAACACCTAGAATTACTTTTAATCGTTGTACTGTTGTAAGTACAATGATTAAAAGCTAGACTTTAATAACAGATTTGAGCGCAGATAAAAATTTGAATATGATATCGGCCCAACCCTGAGGATCACACACATCTGTATGTGCACAACAAGTGTGCAAGGCCCAGAATATTGAAAGATATGGAAAGGAGAAGAGCAAAGACACCAGAAGAAACATCTGTTTTGTTTCATGCCACATTAGCTTCAACAGCTGCACCATGAGGCTGAGCTGATGACTGCGAGCACCAATCAAATCATGTGTGAGATGGCTGCAGAGGCCACCCGGAGCAGCTCAGTAAAAACCTCATCTGTCTCTGCAAGGTTCTAATTTCTCATTCTGTGATGTTTTTCCTAAAGCGTGGCTACTTGTGCGGCACTGTCATTAGTGCAATTCCACATCAAGTACCGTTCTGGGCCTTGTCTTCTGAAAGTGGCTCTGCGGAGTTAATCAAATGTCTTACAGATGGTTTGAACTCATCCATTTGTTATAATCTCTGCCCACCGTGGTGAGAGGAAATCTAACCACCATACATGATGGATGGACGGAGGCACAGTGCAACCAGTTTGCAGCAAGGCCGCCTAAAATGTGATCGGGCCTATTAGCTAATTATACACACTCTGGTCTGCTGATCACAAAACCAAAGGGATCATCGGTTAGAGAATTAAAAAAACAGCTGAGTGGGCGGGACATTTCCCTCACTGAATGTTTTCTCTCCAACTGGAGCAGAATTAATTTTTGCTGCATGTAATTTGAAAATTTTTGACCACTGTGTTTAATTAAAGTATAAACAAACATATCGTCAGGTCAAAACCTTCGTTCAGTGTTCAGTCAGAGGCACATTAAGCAGTTCTGCCTTAATTATACAACATGGATTTCAAATGTGAGTCGGTCTTAAATCTCCAGTGCATTTACATTGTCGCTCTAGCAGATACCGACAGTCACAACAATGGCTGCAGTTCTGCTGACTGTCACGCGGTCTGTCCTGTCGTGGCAGATGCATTAGGGGTAAAACCATAAGGAGAAGAAGAGAGGCAGTGAGAGGCGGCAGGGGGTATGGCATCCAAATGTGTTGCCTGATGGAATCAGCTCACATCAATATAGTGTGCATCAGTAAACAAGAACTGCTCTCTGTCCCACAGCAGTGCCTTCGGCTTCTGCCGCTGACAATATGGGACAGACACGAACGGGCATGGAGATACGAGGCCGCAGTGGGGTTTGGGAAAAAGATTGTTTTGCTCCACTTTGTAGCTGTCAAGTCCCGTTCTTGTCTTTAAAGGTGATTTAATGGATGCTTCCTTTGGACTTGGACAGGGTAAACAGATGGATGAGAACAAACAGGAAGGTGAGAGGGCCAGAAGACGGAGAAAGCAGGGCTGCAGTGGAACATCCCATGATGTGGTCAGACCAAGGGCGCTGTTGAAGGGAGAGCCTTTTTTGTGGGATGATTCAGACTGTTCTTGTCCCAGAAGACAGCGAAGAGCTGTCACACGTCATATTGCATCAGCAAAACAAAGTAAAACTAAAAGCAGACCCTTTAACTTGTAGCTAAATTAATGTGCAGCGCAAGGCGGTCAGAATCTGCAGATAAATAATATTTTAGCCAGACAATAGTACAACTACACATCAAACTTCAAAATGTATTGCATACCTCATCAGCCATGTTACATCAGCAAAAATATCATTAAAAAATCTGAAATTAATTCTATACAAAAATGTAATAAACAAAAGTAAAACAGAGAAAGAATCAGTTTGTCAACACTGCTTCTGAGTCTCCAGCCCGCCAATCAGTTGAAAGGTCATTTTATAATATGCACAAATCAGCATGTTCTCCTAGAGCCATGTCAAGACTGAATCTCCCAAATATGTTTTCGATGCTGCAGTCAGCCAGCTGTGGATTTACATCTGCTGCAGGCAGATACTTATATTTGAAGTGGTTGGTGACCACTGCTGCAGACATTTGTACATTCTGTAGCACCAAGTGTTACATAAATACATTACATATTTTAGCTTTTTATGACTGAGATGTTTTGCACTTGCAAATTTAGCACCACTCAGAGTTCATGATATCTCTTGTTATATGTGGCCTGGTAGCTCAATGGGTTAGGCGCCAGACTGTGATGCAGAAGGTTGTGGGTTCGAACCCCGTCTGACTCCTAGTTCATTCCCTACCAGGTGTGTCCCTGAGCCAGACACCCAGCACTAGCTCCTTGTAAGTCGCTTTGGATAAAAGCGTCTGCCAAGCAAAGTAAAGTAAAGTAAAGTAAAGTTATATGAGTGGAACTGAAGAAGTATATTAAAGAGTCGAAGGGCAATACAAATTATTTCCTGACCAGCTGGTTTTGTTTGTGGAGTACACTGTATACCAGAGAGTGTTCTTGCAGCATGGTGATAAATTAGAGGTTAATAGGTTTATTCCTCCTTCTAACATTCCAGGAACGGGAAGCTTGTGAACAGATATTCTAATGAGAACAAAAGTCGACATTTTAACCTGCCTTACTTAAATTAAAACAGAGGAATCTTTCCCTCTGGAGTGAAGAAAAAGAATTATCATTAATGTTTTTGTGCAAACACATCTTAAGTCCCGTCAACCAAATCCACTGGAGGGCAACTGCTTATGTAAAGAGTTACACAGGCCACAGGCAGCACCTTAATGAAGAGACTTCATTGGTAAGTAATGAGCACTGAAATGGCCTGGGTGAAAGGACTGCAAGACATCCTGCAGGGACGGTAGTTGTTCGTTAAGGCGGTATTTACTACATGCCCCCAGAGACTGTGAGTCAAGTGCCTGAGGTCTGAATTTTGAAAAGGGCTAGCAGAGTGTGCGCGTGTTTGTGTTCGGACATCAACGTTAGAGGGTGCCTCCGAGTCATAACCCTTTCACGTGGCCACCAACCCACATCTTCCATCTTCCTTACTCTTTCAGACACATGGATGCACGAACACGCAAATACAAATGCGCGGACACTTTTCCTTGTGTCCGTCCTTGTGTCTCCTGATGCCCCAGCCTCTAGCATCTCCTCTGTGTTGCATGTGACAGGTTGGAGATGTGACAGCTGTCCTTATGCCAGACCAAGTCTGGCCAAAGTCACAACACACATAAACACAGTCATCCGCAAACGCAACACATAGGCTCTACTGCAGGGCTAGTACAGAGGAGGTAAGGGCACTTTGTCCGCCTTCTTCGCCCAACTTTAAATGTCATGCCCAACGTAATGGGGTGGCTTGACTGACAGCAGGGTTGTTGTGCAAGGACATGTCCAGCTTCTAGGCGAGCAGCTTTGAGTGCCCAGTACATATGCTGGACACAGTGCTGCTCCTCCCCTGCACAGCGAGAAGCTGTAAAGCAATTTCGATGCCACATGAAAGCCTGAAAACTGAAGTGGTTAGTGGTTGTAATCCAGGTAAGAGATTTAGAGTAACTCTCATACGTCACAAGATCAGGGAGCAACAAGGTTCAGTCTCATGAGAATCAACACTGGCTTCTGGCATTGAGGAACACGTTTTAGAGTGCATTTATTAAAAACATCTAAAGCAGACATAGATTCAAATCTTATTGAAATTACCTGTGTTCATTGAGTGTACTCCGAGTGTCCAGATAGAAAATGTACATGGAAAGCATCTGTCATTATTCTGCATACTACACTGGGCATTAGTGAAGGCACACTTCACATATGTTTGTTGGCACATGCAACCTGTGCCTGCTGCTTCGTGCCTAAAAAAGCTCAATGTGATGCCCAGTTCATTTGTTTTTACACTGGGGAACAATTCAGTAACAAAATCTTGCTGTTCTACAGGATATTTTTATATCACTACTATATTTGTTATTGGGTCAATGAAAATATTTTTTAATTATAGCTGAAACCTGATTAAAACTATGTAGATGGAAAACAATCCTAACTGATGACTGAGTACATTCATACGAGGTTACAGTGAAATGCAGCATTCAACTCGGGTATTTTATTTTTTACTTTGCTGGAAATTGCATTCGCCAACAAATGTCAATATCCTCTTGAAATGTTGAAAATACTGTGCATAGCAGCACAAAAAACATTTTCTATATTCAATGTCAAGACCCTCGAACAGTCTAGAAAAAAATCTCCATGTTAAATAATACTGAGAGTCCTTCAACAGAACGCAGTGAATCAATGTCTAACATACTGAGTTATATGTTTGTGTCAGCCTTTTCAAAGGTTTGACAGAGACTTACGCCATCACACCCTGAGGACGAGGAGCACAGGGTCAAGGTGGCAGCTGCCAAAATGTCTCATTGCATGACATGAAATGTTCTGATTGAGAAAGAGAGTTGAAGATATTGTTCCTAATGATGTGACCATGCTGTTGCTTCTGGGGAGGGGAGATAAGAGCCGTGGTGAACTCCAGGGGCTGTGATCATCCTCCTCCCTCCACCTCAAAATACAGAACGTGCAAGTGAAGACAGAGGTTAACACAACCCAATTGGCATGCGTCTCCAAAAGGACCTGACGTCCTCTAAAAATCTCTGCCCTTTCCTGCGTCTGCGTTCATGTTCTAACTCAGGCTGATGTGAGACGGACATGGTAGATGATTAACCGTGCAACTGAGTTGTACCTTGTGCCAGAGCTTGATTTTGTCATGAGCACAATAAGCAAGAGATTACAGAGCACACAAGCTGCGCCTGGAACTATGTTGGTAGAACAGCACCCAAACACACCTAAACACTGCCCTGTTGCCACAGTCACAAAGGCTTTGTGCATGGGGCGTGTTTGCAAACTGAAACATAAGGGAATGTGTGTGTACCTCTCTGTCGAGTCCTTCAGTATGAAGGGTGTGTCAACAAATGGTAACGTATCCAGAAGTTAATTGGCAAGTAACTGTATGCTGTGTACACTGCGAGTGGTGTATGACAAATTGTAGAACAAAATCTAATTCTGCAGATTTAGACTTTGGGCAGACTTTGGGAAGAATCTTCACACAGTCACTTGATGACAACTATTTATGAAGTTTGCATATTTCTTTCTTTACAAATGTACTGGATGCAAATTAAGTTTGTGGAAGTTAAATTATATTTTGGAAATTTCACAAGAGCAACAACAAGTACAAAAAAGTTTCTTTTATTAAATAAAAATGTTTTATTCACTTTAACTCCCCACTGCTAAGGGGAGTTTCAGGTATGTAGGAAATATTTGTCAGGATTTTCTGCTGTGGCCCTTTCGTAAACCAAGATCTAAGATGAAAAGTCATGACCACATTGTGTTGCAAAAGAATTAAACAGTGGTGTCCCCACCCATGCTTAGGATCTACTGCCTGGAAATGAGATTGAATGAGACACCTATTACTGAGTCATAGCCATGGGTGAAATATAGGTTAATACGACCAGCTGGTCCAACAGCAAAGCTAGTACGAGTCATCCCCAGAAACAAAGAGATGCAGACGTTACAGTACTACTCTAAAATGTATGTGTGGAAGCATGATCTAACATTTTTCAAGCAATTCCAGATAAAACCTTTACAGTTGTAACAGTTACTGTCCGATGACAAATTGATTCGCCACCAAGACGCTTAAGCGAGATTATCGCATTTCACTGAAACGCGAGTCATACGTGTGACTATGGCCAAGTGTCACTGGTAGTGTGTCACTGCAATGTACTGGCCTTCGCTACACTGCATGTGTGAATCTGAAAGTGTGATGCAAGGGCTCTAAGCCACAAGGGTGACTCGAGTGTGCCTGGATGTGGAGTACTGGATTCCTGTGCACCTCATAAAAATCAATGAACGCGTGTAGCACGTTCATGTCGATCACACAGCACAAGGTGACCCGTAAGTCCAGCGCCACTGGACTCCTGGTGACAGCAGCGTATGCAACATCTTTCAAATTGCAAATTAACATGAAGCTATTTGCACTGTGAACAATGTAAAGTCTTTTTTTATATCGTATGCGACACTGAAAAAAACAAACAGTGTAAAGTTTAGGATGAAAAGATTTGAATCAGAGAGCTGAGCACACTGGCTATTGTGGCATTTTCTGGGGGTGATAATTGCAATTGCATTAATTTTGCTTCGTTAACAGTGTTGCAGGGTGTTTTTGTCCCGCTGCACTGTTAATGGGACTATTCCGGTCATTTGAACCACTACAGCCCTTCTTCCTACTTACCAATGGGCCTAAATAACCATGAAATAAAGGCATTTACTGAAATCAAAAATCATTTGCCTTCTGAGTATTTATCAAATGCAGAATTTACTGCGGTGCTCCTTTGTTTGACATACTGATCCATTAGTGTACTGGTCCTTAAGCTTGAAAACATTTATTAGTATGGCTTGCTGACACTGGCAGATTTGCTTTTATCTTTATTGCTTGTGTTAATACACGACTGTAATCTGTGAGACCACGTAGGAGCTATAAGAGACCAAAATATCTCAGACATCCTGCATGTAGTTTCCCCTCACAGGTTGATTTATCTCACCTTATCTAGACTTATGTGAGTCTTGCAAAATAGCTGTGTTTAAAACAACACACAAATATTTTCAGTGAATGTATTTTGCTTTCAGAGACTGTCAGCTAGGCGGCCTTCATTTGCGCTTTTGCCTAATGCTTTGGAGAAATACATTTTTCTGTATCACAGAAGGCAGAATAAGGCGCACAGAAGGACAAGGACACGAGAGTTAAATGGAAGCTGAATAATATCAGGGTTGAAGTGAGAAAAAAAAGAAAGGATTAGGAAGAAGAACATTTGGAGGTGTTACAGAAAAACAACATACTGTATAGATAGTATACAACTTGATATAGAGCGAGGGCGGAAAGTAGGCCAGATGGAAGTAATTCCACGGAGGCGTGGAGAAGAGTGCGGGGACAGAGGAAGAAGAGGAGGAAGGGGGGGAGGAGGGGTGTTCTCTGGAGACTATAATGCTGGAAACCTCTGATTCTCAGCTGGGGGTACAAGCAGGTGGGTGGGAATCTTCGCTGGAGATGCAGTGTGGGTGGTTATGCAGACGGGAGGAGGGGGGGTTGGGTGACTGCAGATCGCACATTTGCTAAGGGAGATGGGAGGCGGGCGTAACCTTTGATATCGGGGAGTCATATTAAGATCAACAGAACATTAGGGAGTTGAGTTTCGTGGCCTGCATTCACCCCTCCTAAGGCTCTTCTCTTTAACTCCCTGACTCCAGAGGATGCCGAGGTGCTCTCCATCTCCTTAAATATTCCATTGCCTTCAGAGGAGGTGATGGCAGCTTCCAAAATAAATGTGACACAGAAGGGCAAGAAATTCTATATTCATCTGCAGATTCTGTGTTTTCAGCATATGCACCGAGCCGGAGAAGGACAACAACCATAATGATTAGAAGTAATAATTAAATAAAAACAAATGGCTTTAAGTGTCATCACCATCACGATGAGACATACCGAGTAAATATGTTCACCGATTGCATATCTGCCATGACATCATGAGGCAAGATATGACTCAGTACCAGTGAGGAATATGTTGTTTATCATGTGCAAACAATTATCAATTCATCAGCGTCAGAGGCATTCTGTGGCATTAGTCACCGCATATGGTCCCACACCTAGTTATGATATGATACAGCCAGACTTAATAGGCCAAATATGTGTCATCATCAATGGGATGATGAATTGTCAACCCTGATGAGGATTATCAAGGGGGCACCACTGTACAAAAGAGGAATGAGAAAGTAAAAGTACAGGGGAGCGATCATAGAGCAAAGAGAAAAGCAATAAAAGGTCAAGGGGCTCATGTTTTCTGCTCTGGCTGAACACCTCACTGCACAGCGAGGGTTCTGGCGCCATGCGTCGTGTGTCACAACAAGGAATGATGGAGAATGCCCGGCTGTCTCGCCTCGGGCCACAACCTTTCACAGCGGCCAGCCGTCAGCGCGGCAATGGGGATGTTGCTGCAAGTGATGGGTCAGTGTACGGAAGCGTGCTGATGATGGTGAGGACACACACAAACAAAACACAAAGCAAGAGTCACCTGTATTCAAAAAAGCAATCCCTCACAAACATTCAAACATTCCTCTGAATATTCAAAGCACACAAATACGGTAAATGAAATCACATGACATGATTTACTGTACCTGAACAACAAGGCACTTTTTAATTAGAGTGTCCTGTTAAGACGTTCCTGTAAAAGTTGGAATATGCTTCAAGGATATGAAGACGCTTTTAGCAAAATAACATTTTTCTACAGGTGGAATGACATTATTAGTAGGGGGAGGTAGCTAGAGCAGCTTTTGCTGCATTACCCTAAGTCCTGCCTGACTTTCCTGCCTGAGCCACCCCACCCCGACAGGTGCAACAAAACATCAGTGTGAGGGAGCTGTGTGTCAACTGCTGCCTGCACATGCCCACACAGGCTTCACACTCTGTGTTTATATGCTATAAGTGATGTTTCAACAGATGAATATCATCACGTTCTCTCCTGTTTGTTAAGTGTTACAGTGTACAGTATGTGCTTTTTTATTGTGACAAAAAGGGAGGTTGCTAAATGCTTCTATCTGGCTCTGGCGGTTCTTAAATAAAGGCAATGGATGGTGACACAGACAGACAGCCTCCTCTAAAAACTCAAAACAAGTCGAACCAGCAGCACGGTGCTACTGGAGTTTAAGAGTAATGGTTATGACAGTTCAAATATTTACATTTGGCTCTCTGGGTGTTTCAGGGTGTGGGCATCACTAACCACAAATGGATATTTACAAGAACATGGATAAAGTACTTTCTGGTTTCTACGGCCTTTCTATTTTTAGGATTGCGACAAAGGCTGCAGCAGACTCACCTGTCTAATGTCCAGTCATAGCTATTCCAGGCGATAAACAGAGCCATGCAGTGCACTCATAACTCCTCTCTACACTTGCACACATCTCCTTTTAGACTAGTATCATTAATTAGTACATTGAGATTTACTCCATGCTTACCCAGACTGGGAACAAAGGAAGAGATCTGTCCTTATTTAGACTGGAATTTACTGGAGACCAGTCTTCAGTGTAACTAAGAACATTTCCAAAGAACTCCACTTGGTTTCTATTATTGCTTTCACAGAAACACACAGAGCATGCGCTGACTTCCATCCACACTTTCTGTGTGCCCACTGCTAGAAAGTGTGGGAAATATTGTACAGGAATTGGGGACAAGACTTTGTTGCAGGATACGTAATAGAAACGGAGGGTTTGGTTTATATGGATCACACCAAATCATCACAATCACATTTTGATTATTCTTACACCACCGAGACCCAATGCTTTCCTAACATGGGCATCAAATTTCTCTTGCTCATTCAGTGCTCACATGTGTGTGAATGCAACAAACTTTTAGGTTCATGTAACAATCATGTACCATATGTTTTTTTACACTGGAAGCAGCTGCTGTTTGAACCCGTGCTTTCACTACGACAGGTGCGTTATCAGAGAGGCCTCAGAGATCAGACATGACTAAATTCAACGATCTGCATGTCTGACCGGTACCTCTGAACATTGTTTGTTTACACGCCACTACACAGGTGCCCTTCACTATTCCAGCCACAGTATGTCTGTTCTCTTCGTGACAGACTGAAACACAAGTGAGATGAAAGCAATGCTACTACTAACAACGCAGCAGCCTCACCCCGCCTCCCTGTAACTTCTCTCATTGTGTGACCTGCTCACAGAAGGCTGAAAGCTGTGCAGCGCCAGATGTCAAAGCACCTGGCAGTAATCACAGCGGGGTTCCTCAAAGTCGAGGAGCTTGTGAAGACAAATCAGAGAGTGGACCAGGGGCACTTCAAAGATCGGAATGATATAAAACGGAACAAATCTGCAAAGAGCTGCTTTATGAATACACATTTTGACTGATGAAACACATACGTTAGACAACAACCCACCGACCCACTGTGTCCTTCTGCTTTGCAACTGCATCCAACGTCTTGCAACATAGTGGCTTTTAGTTTGCTGTGTCAGCAGATTCCGGAGAGAAGGGGGGGTCTGTAATCAGCCTGAACTCCCAGTTGAGGTGCAGACATTACTGATATCATGTCATAATATTTCTGATTGGAAAGAAGCTATTTGAAAGGCACAATATTAAATAACAAAATCAGCAATTCAAAAGAACATTATACGCTGAGAGTGAAAATGTATGTTTTCAGCACTTTATCTTTTTCACTTGTTATTTCTGTGTTGGACTTGCTGCACCTGACATTTAAATTCATCTTCAAGCACATACGAAGCTATAATACATCAAGCATTTAAAAGCCACATAATTGTTTATCTGCGCGGAACCATTGGCTGGCCTTTTCAGAATTCAGTCGTATACTGCATTAGTGAAGCCCAAACTGGCAATTACTTGACGATGTCTTTTGGGCAACTTGCTTTCCTACTAAATGCCATGTCTCACTGCTATACAGATACACCATCACTCTCAAAAATAAAAAAAAGCACTATCAATGCACGATAAATACATCCTGACATGCTTTGGTTTACCCTCATTTTATTCTAAACACAGCTAGGTATTGGCTTTGCATTGTCAGTGACAAGATGCACATTTCAAATGAGAGTGGAAAACATATAAAAGACAATAATAACAACAATAAATTATTGGAATTGGAATTTACAGCAGGACTAGCATGAAGTTTTGTATAGCAACAGATAGAAGAGTTCAGAGTTGAGGCAGGCGGCGCACACTCTGGGCATTATGGGAGTAACCTGCAATTATTTTATAGCTCTTAAGATTCCTGAGCTCTTAGTCAGTGTTTACTGTGCAAGGGCACGGCAAGGCCACAAATTACAACCACTTGCTTTGGCACCAAATGCTCAACAGTCACGCACAAGCCCAAGCTTTCTCTTAAAGTAGCAGTCGGGCCAAGAATAGAAAGACAAAAAGCTAATGGATGGAGGGTGGCCATTGGAGGCTTTCTCCCTTTTATCATTAGGTTATTAGAATTGGTAACACTCGTTTTTTTTTTTAGATCACATAACACAGTAATGGGTCAGTCAATTCAGTTCACTAAACTGACAACGACTCTTTTGACCAGGCAGTAAAAACCACAAACACCAGCAGGTCAAACCAACAGATAAGAGCCACTGAGCTCCCTGTTTTGGTCATGGCACAGAGAAAGATACAATGGACAGTACAGACAGGACAGCCAGCTGTAATGGTTGACTGGGTGTCAGTCTAATTATAGTCTTAATGGATCTTAAGTGATGGGCACTGTAGTCATACTTGGTGATGTTACAGCCACAGCCTACTTTGTCACATTCATTCGATCATATGGTGAGAATATACCATATGTGCATTGGAATGTGTGTGTCTGTCAGGCCACAAAGGTTGGCCAGAAGAATTGTGAAAGACTCATCATGTGACGCAGTAGGCTATCTTCAGCCACGACTTCTCCAAAAGTTCAACTGCCACCCATGCCTGGGGGGGGGTAAGCTGGACAGAAAACCGCAACGGAAGCCTCATGAGCGGTTGAGAAAGGACCAACAATTATGTGGCAACCGGAAAGGTAAGGTGACCACAGCTGCTGCAGGCTGAGGGCTTTTTGAGTCACCTAGCAGAATGTTGTGGTAGCCACCAGGTGCTGACCAAGAAGGGGCAAGGAACAAACAAGAATCTCAACCTGGAATACCCCAAAGGTGCTCGGTCACCAGTGGTGAATCAGTGAGCTGTGTAGGCCGTCGCATAAGTGGCTTTGTGTCACTCTCTAGCTCTCCTAATCTGGGCTTTGTGAGGGGGAGGTGTTCAGCTGAAGTGTTTTTAAGCAGTCAGGTGCTCAGATAGATAAGAGTTTGGGACTCATGGCACTGTAAATGCTACTATGAAGGTGTTTTTAGTTCCCATGGAAATGTCACTAGGACATCTGTGATGTCATGTTCAGATTTGGATGATTTGGTAACAGGGCTTGACAGCTTTAACCAAGCTGCAGGAACTTATTATAGCAGTCAGACAGTTTTTATCACTGACTGACTTTTATCATTTAGAGGTACAGTTCAGGGAAATTTTCACTCTGTTTTACATCATCTTAAACTGACGGATCTGTGAGTTCTGATTGGACAGCAATTTGAAGAAGTTGGTTGTGGGACACTGTGATAGGACCTTTCTATTTTCTGACATTTCAAAAACTATCTGTAAAGAAAAAAGATACACATATAGCTCGTGAAACTGCTCATTAGTTTTAGCCCTGCTTTACACCACCTCTGTGCAGAGTTAAAGTATTTACCAATAAGGTCTCATTCTGTGATTTTAGTTTGAAGTGTGTGATGGGTGTTGTTGGACATGAGCTTTACCTGACCTAAAGTCTCAACTCTTGTCAATTTATCATTATTTCTGCATAAGCACAAATTGCTGTTCTTGAGCATTTCAGGGATGAACATGCAGGGTTTGGCCAGCTTGTGGAAGTTTTCCGGTGGGTGGAACCATATCCAGCTGAAACATAAACTGTATACATGAACATATAAAAACAAAGCTCAAATTACTCACAGTTTACTTTTCCCTGCAACTCAACTATAAAAACAACAATGGATACAGTTAGACGACAGTAACAGCCATTCGCTCAACTCCTCTCGTGGCCACCAAACTTTACACCTTTTTACATGACATGGTGTAGCATTTTAAAAAACTCTTGAGTAAAGAATTAATCAGCCAGAGTCAAACTGACTGTGTGTATGTCACGTTAGTCCGGTTTGCTCTAAAACCATTTAGAATCAGATGCATTCATCACAGTCAAACTAAAAATGATTTGCTCTAAATGAGTTCACTACCTGGCCTTACTGAGTGTTGTTAATGGTCTTCATTCAAAACCACTTAAAGCTGGTTTAAAGAGGCACAGTAATCACCCAGTCAAGGAATACAGACAACTGAAGTGGGAGTTGGTAAAATCATTTGATTTAAATAACACCTACTTAATCAGCCCCCTGAATTGACCTCATGCCAGCAATAACACTTCCGGTTTGTTTCTTTCAAAGCCCTTTTAACATGATAATGCTAAGAACAGGCTAAGGGGTTATAAGGATGCTTTTGTTTTCGTTTGGTTTTTAAGTCATTGGTGGCATCAAAAAAAAAACTTTGAGTAAAGGTTAATTATTCAAATGACATTTTAAACTGTGTACCATTGCATGCCTTAAGGAATTTGGCAATGCAAACAACATGAATGTAGAAAATGCATATTCAAAAACCCTGCGACGTGTGCAAGGTGTTGCTACATGACATACACTTTACATAACAGTTTAGAAAAACAGAGCCACATCAATATATAAGGTAACGTTTTAGTGTAATACGCTTTTTGTACCCATAGTTTGTGCTACACTTAAATAGAACTCAGTGATTTACCAGTGATACTGTGACCAAAATCTATTTCTTCATATTCAATCTGAAATGTGGTCCAGGTGTAACCTCTCTTGCATTTAAAGGCAGAACACAGTCCATAAGAGTGGTGAGGACCTTCAGGCCAACAGTCATGAGATCTCTACCTACCTAATGAGACTGCAACATGCAACACACACATCAATCAATCAATAAAGAAAGCAGTAGACGAGCAATACCCTCAATTTGTCCTACGCTCCTTTTCTGTGCCCCTGGGGCAGAGGGAGGGAGGACACAACCCTGTGCTACTGAGGTTGAAGACTGTGCCATTGTTAAACAGAGCCCAAAGGACTGTCAGGAACATGTTTCAAGAGGATCATTAGTGTTTTCTCCCCCGCTGTTAAGTGTTTACTGAAGCTGATTTGAAGCATTTTAAAAAATATTCACATAGGAGTCGAAAACATTAATAATATGAGAAAGTAAAGATCTGCATGACCTTCACTTTAAAATACTCTACCTTAAACATCAAATTATAATCAAGACCTGAACCTAAAAAGTTTTACAGTATTTCCCAATTTAGATAGTTTGTGTTAGTTTAGAGAAGCACCATTTGCCAGAGGCTAATGCAGGTAACATTAGGAGTTAATATTTTGATAAAAACTAAACAGGAAGTACAAAGGAAGTAGATAAATAATGTAAATTGTGTAGTCACCGAAATGAAATAAATAAAATGGGAGCCTCCCCTGTTAGTTGCTGCCTGTGGAGCTTCCAAGGTTGAAGTGTACGAGTGTGTGTGTGTGTGTGTGTGTGTGTGTGTGCGTGTGTGCGTGTGTGTGCAAGCAACGGTGCTGAAACAAAATAATTAGAGTAAAAATAATTAGATGTAAGTTGCTTTTGTTGAAGCAGGCACAGCTTGTAAAGACAAAACGGAGAATCGGGGATGCCCAGGGCTCAGTGCAGTCCTCCTTCAGGTCAGCTTCAGCTTGGTAGGAAGCAAAATTGACCCAGAGGATTCAATGTAAAAGGGAAAAAGAAAGAGTCCAAAAAGTACAATTTTAGAATTAAAGCAGCAGATTGAGATTTGGGGAAACACCTTTATTCTGGTACACTGTTCCCAGTCTTTGTGCTTTGTTTATACTTGAAGAACATCCAGAAGCTTAAAAGAGTGGTTAAAATATTTGGTGACTCTTATCTGTGCTGAAACAGTGTGACAATAAAGGTGAGAATTCATCAAATTAAGCTTAGCGGTCAAAATTTAGTGAAACTGGAACATATGAAATCCATCTCAATGACCAGCAAATACAGGGATCTGTCTAATCACTGGAATTCTACCAATAAACAGCGACCATAAAGGATTTTAACATGCCTGTTACTGAAGATTTGTGTTGCCTGTAGTACGATTCACTTATTATGTTTCCAGATCAGCACTTATTGAATTTGTCAGGTTTTGCATGTTGAACTTGAGCTCAACAAAAAAAATTTGATTTTGTAATATCGAGTATGTTTATTATTGACTAATCAGAAGATCATTTTCCCCCCATATAGCCCAGCCCTACGTCATATTATGTGCACAAAATGGCGCTTGATTGGCAAAACATGATTCAAGTGGCAGTGAATGTTAGCAGCAGCCCTGACGTAATTGCTCACTGATGTGATAACAGTGCATACAACATGTTAAGTATCCCATATGCCTTATCGTGCTGCAGAACATTGCAGATATTTGTTAATGCACAAGAGTTAGGTCACCTGTAACATCCTATTGAAGCAATGAGAGCTGTTTGAGGATCACAACACACACACACACACACATATTGCAGTCACTTTGAAGTTGGTGACATGGGTCAGTGGTTGTGGGGGGAAACTAAGCTCAAGTGAAGCGAGAGCACAGGGCTCAGTCACAAATGTAGCGTCACTCTGCGCTGATCAGTGTGGACGTTTAGGGGCAAGCTGCCGCTGCACATATACATTCCCTACAGAACAAGGATGGACAGACAAAAGGCAGAGAAAGATGCAGGAGCGCCATCGTTAAAAGGAAAGCGCATGGTTGTAATTAATACAAACATGAATTCTGAATCCTGAAAATGTTTTCTGCATTAGTAAATGTGAGCTTGATGTTTTATAAGCTTCAAGAACAAACACGGTCACGGTGGAGACACTATCACTATGTCTAAAAGGTAAAGAAAGACTGCCAGAATCTGTCTTTCTGTATTCCACCATCTTTCTTGCACCTCCGCTCTCAGTGTTCTTCCCATTCTAACATTTTGACAAGGACGGGCTGCCCCTTTTAAAATAATTTAAAAAATAAATAGAGCAGCATTCACTCCCCCCTCCCTGAGGCTGGGCAGTCCATGCAGGAAGGTAAACATGTCCACTGTGGTGAGCTCAGAACGTGCGGATGCTTCGCTGCAGGTAACAGTCGTCCTCCACAGCTCTGCGCCCACCAGCAACATCTCAGCATTCACTATCAGCGCAGAGTAGCCCATGTCTGAACAGATTTCCGCTTCACTGCCAAACCCTCCCTCTTCATGCAAGGACATCCATTGATTTGATGGCAAGGTTGATTCAAATTAGGGTCAACAGTATGACCTCTACCTACAGTGCTTGACTAATGGGTTCCAGCCTGTCTGCAGAGCATCTCTGTGTCTATGAAAAGTTGACTTCTTTGTAAAGAAGACCGTCTGTGAAATAGGATGTAATGCATTTTGAAGACTTTATGGATGTTCAGACCAAAGACCCTAATGCAACAGGCTGCGTTGATGGGAGAATGTTGTTGGCTGAGTTGATAAAATATGGTGGAGGAAGTAAATTAGTAACTAAATTGGGCTTTGTTTATGTATCCTTGTCTGGTTGCAACACTGACCTGTAAGCTGGGGTTGATTGGTAAGGCAATGGGTGTGCACCACCTCCATACACTAAAGAACACTTTACTGTCAGGAGTATCGGAGGAGTGAATGAGCTGCTCTACAACATCAGATACAGTATGTTTAAATACTGGCAGTGATGAAACGACTCCTGATATAATTTACACTGACAGAACTAATTGCGTGACAACTGTCAACTGAAAACCGAAGTCTTCGGCTTGTCGTACAGTACATTTGTGTTTCCCCAGAGTCCAGCCTAATGCATAATCCTGTTCCTCTGTAACATGTAGGTGGACAAGCTGTGGGCCGATGTTCATTACTTTCCTCACTGGAAGTTGATAGTCTTCCTTAGTCTTCAAGCGCTCCCGTGGTGATACTATGTATACACTAACTCCCAATGCAGCATGATGCCGAGAGTGTGTATATGTACATGTGAAGCAAAGAACATGATATGATTAGGGTGACAGGAATGTAAATTCCCATCCAAGATTCTGTCTGCAGTTAAATCACAAAATATTACAGAGAGTTCTTTGACAACATTGTGTCACTGGCTTTACAGCTACCACCACCCACTGGTTAAGGATGCCACTGAGTCTGCCTTGCTTTTGGAAGCTTTTGCATATGAACCTCCAGGAAGTGACAGCATGCTTATTTGAGAAAAAAAAAGTCACCAATAATGCTCCCCTCCAGGCTAAACCTAGAAACTTTCCAGCCTCAAGACATGCAGGTGAAAAATAAAAAAATGAAAAATTGTAAATTCTATCATGACCAGCAACGAAATTCAGAAATAGGATGCGATTCTCTCAAAGCCAGCAGAGAAAGAGGAGTCTCAGTGCTCCAGGTCTGAGAGACATGGGGATGAAGGCTGATGTGATGCTGATGATGGTTGCTGTTCCCCTTATGTTTACCATCATTTTCCTTCACGGGCTGGAAAAGGCCAGAGAGCCAAGGCCCCCAGCGCGGGGGGCAGCCACAAATGGAGGGAGGGGGGCGACAGAGAGTGAAAAGAGAACTAGAAATAAAGGAGAGGGTGACATAGGGGTATAAGCAATCACTGAAGAGCGAGCGAGAGAGAGAGAGAGAGTGTTCAGGCTATGCTGCCTCCAGACACCACGCGGCTCAGAGCAGATCGAGAGTGACGGCTTGCTGATTAGTCAACTTGCAGCCCCCAAGACCAGGGTCTGTATACATGCACTCGCACACACGCACGCACGCGCACGCACGCACACACACACACACACACACACACACAAACACGCGCGCACACACACACACACACACACACACGCAAACACGCGCGCACACACACACACACACACGCAAACACGCGCACACACACACACACACACACACATACACACAATCACACAAACACAGGGCTTGTTAATTTAAACTACTGTTATCATCACACATACACACGCTAAACACATGGACACACGTACATGTAAACAAAGGAACACAAATGGTTTCATATCTGAAGTGTGTGTGGGTGTGTTTGCACGCACATAATGTGAACAAAATGATTGCAAGTCAAAATAGATATTAATGGGAAAGGGTCACCTTAAGGAGATAGACAGGAATGTTGCTGAAGTCCACGGGAAGTTTGAGAAGAAAACGTGCTGAAAACTCACCCGTCTGCAGAACAAGAAACACAACAGGAAAAGTTCTTCTAAAGAAAGTCTTAGAATAATAAGAAAGAAAAATACTCTTTTCATGTCAGTGTCTGGGGAATATTAAGTGGGATTTCATCTAACGAATTACACCAAATTAATCCTAAATGGTTGTAGATAAGGAAATGTGTCTAAACAATAAATATCCATTTCAAGATTTATATAACAAAATATCTGAATAAAGAATAAGTGACACTAGCTCACGAAATTCAAGCTAATTCAACTAGTCCCTGAGACCTGTTGCAACACTGCAACATTCCGCACTGTCCCTAAACATCTTACCAGTACAGTGCATCTCATCTCAAACTTAATTTAAGAGCTAAAATAGTATCTCGGGAAAGGAGTTCCACAGGAAAAGGTTTAGAAACTGCGTGACATCCTAAACACAAAGTCACTAAGCAGTTGCTTACCCAGCTGTTCTTACATCCCGCGTAAATCTCCATGTTGCGGCGGTAGTGGGGATCCTCCAGGAGGCTATCATACTCAAAGAGCAGCCGAGAGCTCTCGCGGAGACGCTGGCACTGGTACTGGTGGTACTGCTGGATGAGCTCCTTCACCAGCTGGAGCAAGCATTCTGGGTTCCCTGCATCCCACTGGACCAAGTGCTGAGGTGGGCACCAGAGAAAAGGCGTAAGAACAAACATACGACGGCCATTCAGCTTCGTGATTCTTATTAATTGGTCAACTTTTTCAAATGTGAAACACACATTTTAATTACAGTTAAATAAAAACAGACTGGAAAGTTTGGAAGTCTGAGATAATTTGAATTTTGCATTCCTTCCACTTCCTTTAGAAATAAATCCTGTAATGATCATACACAAAAACATGGTTTTAAAAATAATTAGATTTCTTTTCCAGGTTTAGCATCCTGAACACACACACACTCCTGAAAGTGATTTTATGTTGTTGATGACCATGGCTCGATTTATTACCAGTTTTATGAGGAAGACACATGAGGTCTGACTTCACTGTGCTTCTCTAAAGAGACCCATCTAAAGAGATCAATCTCAATAACCTAAGATAAACTGAGAATGTTGCTAATTAAAAAGTAGTGCGGCATCTAGAAAGTGGTGGGAATATTTCGGAAGAACATGGTAGAGGAAGAAAGAAAAAAATTCCAAGCCCTGATAAACGTTCCCATTAGCAGATCAAAAGGAAAGGTTTGTGCTCAAGGATGTCCTGTTGCCACAGAGTGATTTAGACTCATATGGAAAAGTACTGAGTCTGACCACTGTGAGTTTTTTGTAGCATGGTGATACACAAAGAATATTTATCAACATGATTATGTATAGTGCTAAAACGTGGCAAACGTGTGTTTTTCTTTTTGGTAGTTTGATAGTTATCTTAATTTCATCTTTTATGGGAAACGTTTGAAACAACTGACTGAGGCAGGAAATCAATATACAAACTTAAAGTACGGAATTACATCATACGCAACCAGCTGTCACAAATGAGAGAACCAACTAAACGTGACCTTCTGCAGGCTTTTTTTTTTTCCCCTCTTAAGGGCAACCTGTCCATTGACGCGCAAGGAATAAAATGCTAATAATTAATGTGAAACAACACTGTGCTAAAAACAAACAGCAGGAAACATGTAACGTCTAATAGAGACAAATGGATGGCTGAGCTCTCAAGAATGAACGGGAATCAAGAGCGCAGCAAAAAGAAACAAACTACCAGTCTTAATGTGTTTACTGCACTGTGTGGACTTTGAATTGCTTGTTAATTTAAGGAGATTTGTGTTCCCTTGAGGAAACTGCACTTTTCTTATAATTACTACATTTTCACATCAACAGGATGTGAGTCAGATCAATGTGTTCATTAAGGTAGAATTAAATGTTATGTGTGTTACAAATATCTGAATAAACATGTGACCTATGCAAGTTAAAATCATGGTGGTTTCAGCTGGCAGAGCTCTAGGGTTGAGTGTTCACTAACTGAAACTAACTGAGGCTGGTGTTCCTCCTGTACACAGTTACGCCAAAATAATATGGAGACATATAAAGTTATAAGATCAGTATAATTATATATGTGTGTACTTTTTGTTGATATGGCAGGAGAAAGAAGTCTTCCTATTGTACTGGACCTTAAGTCTAGAATCTCAACGATCTTTGGTTCGTACAAACGCACAGGTCGCGTCCCACTGGTTGCGGATGCTGGAGGAAAGTTTGTGTGAGCAGTCAGAACTGGGAGAAAGTAAGAGCAATTCACTTTTTTTTTTACTGTCTCTGTTGTGAGAATTTCTGAGCTTCTGATACTTGAATGGATGCTTTTAAAGTTGGCTTTTTCGCTTCTTTGTCACTGACAGGATCTGTCCATTTTTAGTGTAATGTTATTTTGCATGTTATCTAGCCCATGTGGGCTGTGATTTTGTAAATAAAACAAATCAGCTAATCTATGTAATCTGTGCAAGTGGGGAAATGAATCCTTCTTTCCCAGTGACAGATTTGGGAGGAAGAAGATGATGACGACAGTGTTGGAAACAAATACTCACAGCCTTAGCTCAAGGAATGCTGCGGGTCTCCGAAAAGTGAAACTGAACCCTTCCCTCACCTCATTCTGAAAATGAAAATACGGCTAGGAAACTCAAACTGTGAGTAGAAATTCAACAAACTGTGCAACCTTATGACATAACTGCAATGCCAAAGTAAATGTCTAACTGCAGTTCGTCACGGTTTCTCCCCGCAGGACAGAAGCCAAGTAAATGTAGCCCATTCTATGATGAGCAAATTGGAAAACAAGACTCATTCTAGTTTCTATTGAGATGGTGGGAGGAATAGTAGGTGCTGGGAGTACTGTAACATTAATAACAATTTCACTGAGGTATCACAGGCAAGATGTCCTTGACTTGCATTGGCTTTCCTCTTTGATTGTCTGTATTTGTATCTATTTGTCTGCCTGTCTCTCTGGCAGCCCAACGCAGAAAGCTTCCATTGTTTTAGGGCAATCCCACACCCTCTCTGCATAGCACGGAGGGGGTGGGGTAGGGGGCTAAACAGAGACAGTGACCTCATCGTCCTGATACACCAGTGGTTACCAGCAATTCAGGGATTCCCGAAACAAGTGGGCGATGCACACAAGGATGGGCATTGTCCAAGAGAGGCAGCCAGCGCCCCGGGCCTAGAGCGAGCTAAAAGTGAGGAGAGACTAAGGAAGTGCTGTGTCAGGATTGTGACACAAAATATCAGTGAAACTCCACTGAGGATGGGGAGAGGCGGGGAGGGAGGGATCAGATGTGAGAAACAGGGGTGGGGGTGGCTGGTCCGTAGAGCTCAGGCAAGTAGGTCAAGTCTAATGGAAGAGTCTACAGACTTTTGGTTTCATTGTCAGGGTAATAATGAAACTCAACTGTAATACCTGAAGAAAAACAATCCCGAACACCATTTTAATTATACATGTGTGATGTAAAACTAATGTAGCTGAGAAAAGGCATGGAACAACTCCTGTATTTTAGGACAAGAGTGAAGGGGAAACACTCTTTCAGTAATTATAGCTAAGTTGTCAAGCTCACTAGTTAATCTCAAGTGCTCCAGCTGAGCTACTCGTTGGCCAATGAGGAGTTGAGCTTATATAGATAAAAAACAGCTTTGAGGCCTGGTGGGCTTAATCATCTTCAACTCAACATCAGTAAAACAAAAGAGCAGGAGTATTGGACTCTATAGAAAATCCCCAAACCCCATCCACTCCTCCTGCTTTGTGGTATGAGAAGGTGGATATTTCCTTTTACTATAAATACCTAAGACCCTACATAGACAATCATTTGGACTGAACAATACACCCCATGGCTCAAGAAGGCTCAGGTATTTCAGTGTGAGCACCACCATACTACACATGTTCTTCTTATTCTAAGGTGTCCAGTGTGATCTTCTTTGCTTTGGTTTTGCAGGAGCAGCAACACATAGGTGGCAGACACTAAGACTGGACAAATCAATCAGGAGGACTGGCTCTGCTCTGGACATGGAGCATGGGAGAAGGATGCTGTCTAAACTCTGCTTAATCCTGGACAATCCCTCCCACCCACTACACAGTGTGCTGGCTGGACACAGGAGCACATTTAGCCAGACATTGATCACTGCCAAACCCTCCACAAACCATCACAGGAGATCCTTTCTTTGAGTGGCCAGTGGTACAGCTCATCCCCTATCTGTAAGAAAGACTGAGGGGGAATGGAACTAAAACTGAACAATCATGTCTTCTAAATACTGAAGATCCTGTAGGTGCAGTACTACATGCTGTGCTATAAGGCAGGATTAGTGAAAAATCTGACCAAATAAAGTGAAAAGTAAGAACATAGTTCACTATTAATCTTTCATAGTTAGACTCTTGACCATATACCGTAATTTATGACAATCCAATAATACTAGAGAATCATCAAAGTCAACATTATCATTTTTATTTTAAGGCAAAGCATCTTTCACTTTTCATTATCTTTGAAAAACAAATTAATAGCAATCAGCTTAACAGTTGCTGAAATATCTTAGGACCCAACGTCGTGCACTAGATAGTGGACCATTGAGCATTCCCATCCCAGCAGACATGCTATTAATATAGCCACATATGGAGTTATGTTCAGTAACAGAACGTGGCTCAAGCTCATCATATACAGCACTGGATGTTCTGATTTTCAGTTAACAAGGAAAAGAGAGAGTTTGAATGCTACAGTAAAGGATCGGTCAAACATGGCTAGGGAGCGAGTGCACTGAGCCAAAAAGCAATGTCCATGTGTGTGTGGATATGAGAGTGTGTACAGAGTCTTCACTGAATTGATTTTATACGCTATGCAGAAGCCTATATGTGCCACAACAAATCCATGAATAGGATAAGCCCAGGAGAAAATGTACAGATTTGAAGCAAAAAACAAACAAACAAAAGATAAAATAGTCACAATCTGGGCTGTTGTAAAGCTGAGATTTAAGATTTGATGAAAAAACTAAGTAAAAAAAAATCATTCTACATATGCTCTACATTATCCTGAGGGAAAGGAACATCTTTCTTAGGCTTTTATCCACAGGGGGTAGATATCACAAGCCTAAACAATGCACCCATTTTCAATCTGGACCTTATAATCCAGTTATTTCAACAACACACTGGCTAAACCTGTGTCAAATGATTACTCCGAAACTTGGCTTATGATAAAACCAGTCACCTCTAACAAATAAACCACTGAAACCTTCCTATTTTGAAAAGAGCACATATGTTTAAAAGAAGCAATGTGTAATCGTATTATATTAAGATATTAGGATTTGATTCAATATCAATGTTAAAAACTGCACGTTAAAAATATATTGGATTAGCATTAGGATTTAGCATTTTGGGTATTCATGTTCACGCCAATGCAAAAAACTGTCAAATAGCACAGTCGATAGAAAGACTAGGAAACATTGCTTTTTGAAAATACTTATTTCTGCATCTTGATTGAGCTACACAAGTAGGCAGTAGTAATGTGTACGTTTTCTTTACTTTGCTTGGCAGAAGCTTTCATCCAAAGAGACTTACAGAGAGATAGCGCTGGGTGTCTGGCTCAAGGACACACCTGGCAGGGGATGGACTAGGAGTCAGATGGGTGTTCGAACCTGCGACCAGTCTGACGCCTAAACGCATTGAGCTACCAGGCCACCTTAGGTTTAAATTAAAAAAAAGAGAAATTTGTTCTCCAAGATCTATTGTATAGTCAACTCAACCCTCAAGTCTTGAAAATTTCAATAGTTTCAAAATCATTGAAAAAATATACTTAATTTAGAGCCCTATGAAATTATTTCTGATGATTTTATCATATATATTTACTTATAAAAAGGCCAGTTATAGAGGGGATGTAACAAAAAAACAATGGAATAGAAAAGTTAATTTGTCATTCAGCTTCAACACAGAAAATGTATTGCTTTGGAAATTTATTTCAACATTTACCTGAAAAACATCAAAAAACAAAAAAAATTGGGGGAAAACAAAGAACCTTTATTCTTCCTTTTGTTAAGTTGCTTCACATTTTAAAGCACTATAAAAAAATCTATCCAATAAATAGACACATGCAACACCTGGAATAAAAATCTTTAACATTACATCTTGTTTCAGACGATTTGTTTGTATGACCAAGACTTTGCTGAGTGAGCAGCCCACACCAGTTTGCTTCTTGTCTCTATTTCTGAAGTGGTCAGACATAGTTCAGACCTTTTCGCACCCTGTTTTCATTAGCTTTCATTAGCAAATTATTGTTTTGCGTTGCCCGTAATATTTTAGCCTAGATACTAATAGTGGACGAAATAACCGTCAAAATGACTGCCACTTGTGGAGTACTGCCTCTAGTCTAGATAAAACAACATAAGAGAAGGTATTTGTTGAATAAAAATGAAATTAGCACAAACACATTACAAAATAAAACATGTAAATGGAACTGTCCTTTCTTTCTACTCGAATTTTAGTAGACCCAATGTATTGTACATATGTAGATGATAACAGCAGAAATAAACAGAAACAGTATATTCCTTTAAGAACAAAATGTACACCTAAATTGGGCTTCTTCACACTGAATAGACCTAAGTTGACAGAATTATGTCTTCCTGTGCCATCCGTCTGTACCATCTTCGATCCAATATTTATCTTAGGCCAATGAGAGAGGGACTGGCATCTGAAAATGCAAGATAATTATATAGGCCAAGAGAAGATATTTGTTTTTACGTCTGAAATGTGATTTTTATAGATGCTGGCAACCTGATCCAGTAAATCGCTGTAGACTTGAAAGTGTGAGGCATTAAAAACTCCCAAGTATTAAATTAATCTCTGTTAGTCTCTAATTCAAGTGTGGGCTCACACCCTGTTTCGCCCCCGGAGAGTGCCAAGTCTAAGATCATGCTAAATTGCTCTTGTCATGTGTTTAAGACACTTGGCATTCTGAGCCCAGTGTTTCTCACTGTGATCCGCACGGATTGTACACAGTCCGTGTCCAACACAGTACAACTTGTTGACTGAAATAGCACTTTTCTGATTACTTTTAATGTGTTTCAGTAACTGCTTTTGCACTGCACGAATCCACTGTGAGGACTGATACCATTGTCCCATCTTAAGGTTTGGCAATTAAATTCCTTATTTTCTCCCATGTATACCGGTGTTTAGGAACTGCCAAGTCCCTTTATACCAGCCATCTCTACTAGCAAACAATAACCTAACCACTAAAAGTATTCCCAGACCTGTCAGTGAACAGTGCCAATAATAACCTCTAATAAAAGCTGGAACACATTATTTCGTAAGGCAGGAAGGAAATGGGAGCAACACTTGGTACACTATATGCCCAGGTTGATGTAATCTTGCTTTATGGGCCATCTGAGGTCCATTGTTAGAACAGTAACAGGGGACGAGCTTGTGCAACAGATAGGAAGTGCTTGCCAGTGCTTTGCATTCAGGATTGCCATGGAGAACGTGAGGCCCAGAATGCATCCTTTTCCTTGATGGGAAAAGCTTATGTTGGCTTTATACTTTAGACACATTTTCTTGATGAGAGTTTTCATGATATCTAAATTACACACAATGTCTCATTGTGCAAAACCAAAACTTCTCTGAGGAGCTTAATTAAAAATATAAATAAACTGTTCTTATTGTGAATACAGACCAAAATATTACCAAAAAATATTTTCTCGCTAATAAACCATCTCACCACCACATCCCGACCTTAACCCCGAACACCTGAACCAATCTACAAAAACAAAAACACTGTATATTTGCTGTGAAAGACACAGGATGTTGTAGATATGTAGAAATTTTACATTGCTTTTTACATTTTGTACAACATAAAATATTATTTTTTTCAACAAGTGCATTTTTAAATGTTTTTAAAGGTGGTGATACTGTCAGTCAGTCGAAAGCAGGGCAAAAAAAACTATAGTGATAATCAAGCTGTTGTAACCCTGGTTATTTTTTGGAGCTCTGATCTCTGAGGATAACTGAATGTCTCGCTAGTAGTTCTGAATTCTGAGGCCCCCTAAACGCTTCATTTGCATCGTACCGCCACAAACTAATTTTATTACTTTACTTGGCAGATGCTTTTATCTAAAGCGACTTACAAGGTGAAGACACCAGCAATTACCATTCGGTTCCCATAAAACTGAGCTACTACAACAAAGAACTCTGATATAGGCTAACTTGTCAAGACAAGAACATTGTTTAGAAATTTGAAATAAACATTAGAAATTGTTTAGTGCTAGACAATGATATGAGTGTGTGTGTGTGGTAGACTCACTTGAAGTACTTTTTAAACAAGTGCGTTTTTTAAAGGTGGTGATACACCCTACCAGTCGATTTTTCGCAGGGCAAGTTGTTCCACCAGCCAGGGACCACAAAGGAGAAAAGATTTAACTGTGATCTGAGACCTTGTGAAGACGGAATATTTAGCCTAATTTCTTTCCCAGATCTGGGAGAGCGTGCGGGAGTGTAAGTTACCAGTAGTGTGTTAAAATCAGATGGAGCAGATCCATTGAGAGTCCTGTAGGCATCAAGGATTTAAACCCGATGCGAGCAGCTACTGGAAGCCAGTGAAGAGAGGTGTGAAGAGATGTGACATGGGTGTATTTCAGCTGGTTAAAAAATGAGGCGGGCAGCCGCATTTTGGACGATCTGGAGGGGTTTGCAGTAACTGCAGAAGCTCCAGCTAGGAGAGAGTTGCAATAGTCAAGTTTAGAGATGACCATTGCCTGGACAAGGAGCTGTGTAGCCGTGCAGCCTGTTGGGAGAGAAAAGGCCTAATATTTCTGGATATTAGTAAGGAGTTTTTACAACGCCGTTGACAGATAACGCCATCAAGAAAACTTTAACTCGGTTGTGATGTGGAAACCCTCTGGTGAGTTAACATTTAGCATAAGATGTGTTAGGAAGTCTCAGTGATTTACTGTTTGGCTGTTGACCGTGCAATAAGTTCTGTTATAAATTTATGTTCAAGGGACAAAACATTTCCTATGATTTGAGTGTTTTGGCCTCTCATCTTAAGAGCTGGATGGATAGGTAGCTAAAGCCACGCTGTTCATGTTTAGTGCTACGGCCAAAGTTATTGATAAACATTTAAATTAAGTATCTGTGAAGGTTCTCAGTCATCCAGGTCATGGTTATCTCAAAAAAGGTTTCTCCAATAGCAACTGGACTTGTAGGTTTCTTGACGACGTTTCGCCCTTCTATCCAGAGGGCTTTCTCAAGTCTGACTGACTGGTGTGAGGAGCAGGTTATATATTTAAATTAAGCTAATTTATGGAAACTGTCTGTGTACAGTAAATGTTTCATTGTTATACTAGAGGTGAAATTGGTAATATAATACGTTTAAAATTGTTGACCATGTCAAAATGTTGTTGTATGGACAGTAAAGATTTAGTCTTAATGTCACTGCACACTTGTGTGTAGGTTTTTTTGTTGGGTTGCCATTTGCCTAAGAGGAGACCCCATCTGTGGCATCACAAGACTCTCATCTACCTGGACTGTCATCACTGCTCGGGGATGTTCTCCACACATCTGAATGTTGGTTCTGCATGTCATGCTCTTCCAAGGCTGTGGTAGGAATTAAGTATAGAGATTCTAACCTAAAAAAGGGACAGGGTCTGGTCTCCCATTATTCAAATTTTTGGTTCTGATTTTATTGTAACTGTTTTGAGTATACCCTGAAGACAACTGTGAAGTCATGTATTAAATTGAGCATTACATGGAGAATTGGGGAATAAAAAAAGTCATGTAAATTTGGAGCCTGAATGACATTAGACAGAGACATGACAGAGAAAATACATATATTTTTACTTTAACAAAGAGTGACTGTATTTCTTGTGGGCTGGAGGTTAAGCTCTTGAGTGAAGCCACTATTGCCAATCTCCTTGAATAACCTAATGATTCATGGTAATATTCAAGAGTAATAGGTAGTAGTTGACATCCAATAACATAAAAAAATATTCAAAGCACTCGCAGCCTTTAGGAACCTACAATTCTGGGTGTCAACAAGTTGTAGATTTTGATATTTGTGATACAGTTAATTAGAACACCCTGTCACAGTCAGGGCTTTGGGTTACACTATTTTAAAATTATAAATACATTCTCCATTTCATACAAGATGTCACTGAGTGCAGGTACGCACTTAACAAATAGAAGCAAAATTAAGAATAATGAAATAGGGCAACCGTTGCCCTTTTCATTTGTTCACTGCTGTGAGGCTTAGATTTGTTTTCAGAAAAATGTTAAATGCTAATTATAACAAAGAAAGTGTTGTAGAACGTGTGTGTATGTACACTGCCAGGCAAAAGTTTGGACACACTCAGAAATGAGCTTGTTTGTGAAAGAAAAGCAGATTTCATAACAATGAAACAAAAAGGGGCCAGATAACAGCAGAACTGCAGTAAGAGATAATAAAGTTAATGATACATATTTAAGTTTGGCGAAAATGCTTTAGCGCTCGCTCTACACGCTAATTCCCCTATACAACACTGGGGGCTAAGCCCCCCTTGTCTTGCAATGCTGGTGACGCCCCTGATGTAACACATGGTTACATTATGCTAATTAGAAACCTACATGTGTTACAATGAGAAAAAGGAACTTGTGATTGTAGTTTAGTTGTACAGAAAGATTAACTAGGTTGCTAAAAATACCTAGTCAATATTCTTGATATTTTGTATTATTACCCAAGTTTGCTTTAAATCAACTGGGGAAAAATAGTAGAGCACATATCTCCCATTTTTATACCAAAGCTGACAAACAGGAATGTGTTCATTCCTCTCTGTTCATGCTAAACCTACAATTTACTTAGCAGACTGACACAAATTCAGCAGATTGTGTTAATTTATGGCTGCCTGTGTGAGGGAACAAACAACTACAAATCCATACAATGGAATAGTGACAACTTCTGGAATTCCCAGCATAACTAGACGGGGCTTGCCTTTTTTCAAAATCAGCTGAGAACTGCAGGACGGTTGAGTGGAAACATGTTGATGTTGCATCTAGATAGGCCATCAAAGCTAACCCTGGCTCTCAGGCAGGCAGGCAGGCAGGCAGGCACACACACACACACACACACACACACACACGCACACACACACACACACGCACAGAAGATGCTAAACACGGGGGAACTCCCTAAATGTTTAGTGCCTGCACAGGTAACCAGACAAGTCTAGACCAGACAAATGGCACATTACAGACAAAGAAAGGGACGGAGGGGCAGACAGATAGTAGTATTAGTGTGTAAAAAAGACAGTTATAATTAGAACTGTTCTTACATGCTGAATGGCTACTCCTAACTCATGTTACAGTAGAACATGTACTGCATACAATACATGTACTAACTATGAAAATGATATAGTGGACTATGTTTTTTAGTTTGTTCTTCCACATGTTTGATCAATGACACCTACTACTTCACTTTTAATATTTTGTACATGTACTAAAATTAAGCAAGATGATAACTGATGATGCTCCTGAAAAGATCTGAGTGCAGACATTTCTGGTAAAACACACCAAAACATATTGTAGCTTGTCCTTCTCCTATGCTATATTATGCCATGTATGGGAGTTACATCACTTCTGTCCATTGATATAACTATGTACTAAAATACACAAAGCAGTATGTGTAGTGTTTTTATGAGTTTCCATACATGCGATGGATAACTCACTGTGTATGTGTGTCTACAACAAACCATAGAAACATACAGACAATTTATGATGACGGAACAGTTTATTACTGCAAAACAACCATACAATCAGTTATTAGCATTAAAATATAATATTGGAAAATATTTGTATCTGTCTCTACTGTTAAAATGACACAACCTTTACTTACCATGCAAATATTATACATCACAATCACAATTCAGCTACTTCTCAAATGTCATTATATGACAAATCCAAGGTATCATTTCTGAGATATGTTTGTTTGTTTGGCACACCTTGCAATAATGTTACGTTTAAGTATACATGATAGGAGACGTGGTATGTTAAGTATGGTAAGTTAGGTTTTTCTATTTAAAAAATTATACATTCATGATCCACAAAAATGTTTGTATGAAAAGGTCATGTTCTGCAATCGTAACTTTAGAAGAAAAACTATGTGATGCAACAGCATTTCTACGTAAGAGATTGTACTCCACCTCCCCTCCCTTCCTGTGTCCGTCTTTGTCATTTCCTCCTCTTTGGTAATTTTTCCCAGCAACCCGTGGGTAGTTGTACTGTGATGTATTCCAGTCACTACGTTTGGTGTGGTAAAAATATGTTTCTAAACTCCTGTTCAGCCTCCACTCAGTTCACATCCCTCCACCCAAAGTGATCAAGGCTGCGTATTAAACGCAGCCTTGATCACTAATAGGCCACTGTAAGTATACATAATGATGAAAATGGCATTCTTGAGATATCACATATAATTTTTATATAACTTTATTAAGCAAAATTATTGCAGGAGATTATAGAAAGAAACCTAATTTGGATGAAACATGTGATGAGGGACATTTTCTTTCAGA
>JAUMTR010000004.1:14540148-14554125 GCA_032270685.1 Microctenopoma stevenorrisi | reverse complement strand
GTCTAGCAGCTGTCCAAACAACAATTTCCCCAAGGGGATTAATAAAGTATTCATTATTATTATTATTATTATTATTATTCATTTATTTCTAAGCAGAAAACCCTTTCAGCTAGAAGTGAAATCTCATGCCATATACAGTAACTGCTCCTTTAACACGCAACTCCACAAATGTGCTGCGTATGCGTACGCCCTACGCCTCCAAACTTCTTAAGTTTAGCCACAACGCCATGTGCAGATCACAAAACACTTTTTGCCTGCAGATAGTTTTAGCAAATTTTTGCAAAACAAGCAAATCTTACTTCCCCATAACGGGCCATAGACCTCAACGCCCACCCAGTCCACATTAACACCACACTTTCAAACAGAACGTCACACACATTGCATGAAGTACGGTACAGCGTACAATGACAGCCTAGCTCATTAGTACTTTCTTAAAAAACCTCTGAAACCTTTTCTTCAAAGGACTTATGACTCATAAAAACCCATTTCAACAATGGAAGATCCTGATTTTTTATGTTTATTTTGTACTCTAGTACTGCCAAACATCAAACTCCAAAATTCCAAGTGAATTCCAGGAAACTGAACAATATTATTTCTTTGCAATTCCTTGATCTTCTACCTTCATTAGTAACAAAAAAGGCCTGTGTAAAAACTGAGAGATGCTATCTTTTTAGGATTTGTGCGCAGAGACGGACCTCACATGGACCTCGTGAGTCACCATAATTATAGAAACAGCAAGTTGAGAATCATTCTAACTCATGATTACAATCACTTAACGTTTGGTGATGTTGCCCATCGGGCACTTTTGGAGGCACGCTCATAAAGAGAAGTCTCTGATGTGGTGACTTGCATTAGAAGTGAGAAACCATTCCAGTAAAAGTTCAGTGACACAAACAACATTGTGTTTACTACTACCATCTCACTGATTAAGCATCATCAACATGAGAAAAATATTCAACTTGTTTTTGAAGTTAGGGAAATCTTGTGGGTGCTTTTGGTCGTACTGAGTTTTTATGCTATTGCAAAACATTCCTATGGTGTCATTTGGTTAGGTATGCACAAGGATTCTGTCATGATATTTCCACTTTTATCATTTGGCTTCTGTGCATAGTTCTGCTTACTCAAAAAGGTCTGCTGAATACAGTGGTTTCAGAAACTATTCAGACCCCTTCACTTTTTCCTCGCTGGGTGCTGTAGATTTGAAATGGAAAAAAAAACACGCAGTAGTTACATATTATATAGGAAAGTCAATCTTCTTGCACCTGGATTTGGACACTTTCACGTTTTTCATGGCAGATCTTCTCAAGCTTGGATGGAAAGTGTCTGTGCACAGTCATCTGCAGATTTCCACAGATGTTTAATTGGGTTTAAGTGACAGCTTTTTCTTTTAATAAATGAAATCATCATTTAAAAACTTAATTTTCTACTTATGTGTTTTATATTTATGTGATATTAAAATATTTGTTTGATAATTTGAACCATTTACATTTGACAAATATGCCAACAGACAGAATTCAGAAGTGGGCAAATACTTTTTTACAGCACAGTAAATTAAGGAAACAAGATGCAAGTGTCTGTAATTTGGAAATTCACAGTAAAGAGTGAAAAGATTTTCTTATGTTTAATTGATGGGTTATTGAGTGTAGACGATGGGAAGAAATCCAATTATATGAAGAAAAAGTTGTAAAAAGTGAAGGGTATGAATTCTTTTTGGAGCTCTGAATACATAAACAGGTAATGATATAAAATAAATATTTCCTGGTTTTCATACAGGTCATGAAATAATGTGACGCAATCTTCACTTAGTCACAAATATTAACAGACAATACCTTCAAGATGATAAAGCACAGTTGTAGTCTTTATTAAACGCAGAGTAAGGATGGAAAAAGTAATTGTAACACTGTTTTAATAACTGGTTAAACCACTTTGGCAGCAAGAACCTCGAGCATACTCTTGACGTAGTTGTGGATTAGACCTGCACAACGTCTAGACGGAACTTTGGCTTTCATCCATTTTCTTAGGGAATCTTGTGTGAATGTCTCTCTTCCAGTCATTCCACAGCTACTGAAGTCTGGGCTCTGACTGAGTCACGTTCTGTCTCTTACTCTGATAATTGCCATTGTGAAGGGTAGAATGAATTCAAGATATCCTATAGGATCATTTTAGGTTGGTCAGTTCATTAGCAGAAGCTTAGGAGAAGCTGGATGATGCAGCAGGACGATGGCTCTAAACATCCAAGTAAATCTACTGCAGAATGGCTTCAGAGAGACAAAATCTAGCTTTTAGTGGAACCCAGACCTCAACATAGTGAATACTGAGCAGGTCTATTTAACCTGGACACAGTGAGTGACCTGAAGTCCTGTAAGCACTTATATTTTAGAGTATGAAGAAATGGTGACAACGATAGAATCAGAATGACGCCAATAAGCATGTTAACTCCTCTAAACTCTCCCTTTCATTGCTGCTCGCTGTTCATCCATCTAAGAATATTTTGATACTTACAGCAAAGTACGATTTGCTATGACTGTGAAGAGCCTTAGTTGACCTCACGTTTCCTATCTGCTGCTATTATTTAGTGTGAAG
Organism: Microctenopoma stevenorrisi; assembly: GCA_032270685.1. Taxonomy (NCBI): domain Eukaryota; kingdom Metazoa; phylum Chordata; class Actinopteri; order Anabantiformes; family Anabantidae; genus Microctenopoma; species Microctenopoma stevenorrisi. The sequence continues at coordinate 14,551,542 of JAUMTR010000004.1, read as the reverse complement.
GTTGTTTAGTAGTCTTGCTCCTAAATGTACGTTCTCATAAGCCAACAATAATAACAGCTCAAGAACTCAGCACTCAATAAATCAACACTAGAAACTAAACTTGTCTGAGAAGAGCAAATAGGAGAATGATTAATTTAAGTGCTTCTCAGATATGGGATACATACATAACATTCCTGTATGCAGCAGCCTGTTCAACAGACAGTTCTCTGTCAACTAGCCATGGGCCACTTTATTGTTCCTCACCATGCCTCATCGTGCCGTCAGATTCATGGCTATGTGTCTTACTTACATTTGAGGGTTTCTCCAGCATAAGGGATGTGAAGTTTGAAACGATCACAGGAAGGACCAGGAGTCAGAGACGTACATCTGAGCATGAGGACAACAAAGAAAGGTCAGCGAGCACAGTCAAGTTAAAATATTAAAGAACAGCAAACATCCACAAGGATTAGAATTATATAACCTCAAAGTCACAAAAGGTAACATAACATAGAGCCAGTGGCAACAAGGAGACACATTAGGTGACATCAAGTTACTTTTTCAAAAGGATTTTCACGCTAGTCGAGCAAAATAAAATGTTCATGTTTACATTTATTTTGGTTGTAATGATCATTTAAGATACCTCGTATCTCTACTTCCAGGTGAGTAAGACTGAAGCCACTTCTAAAAGTACCATGTGTGAATTTCTACAAAGGCAACAATTTATGAAAACAGTAATACAGGTGTAAAAAATAAAGCAGAATTTAAATATTAAAATAAAAATGGCAAATTATCTAAATTTCAGCTGTAAATATTGACTGTTTATTTATGAGTAGTGTTATTGTAAGATTGTCCAGACTGCTGTTTAATTAGCTCAGCAAGAGTCAGTGCAACAAATGTGAACATTCCATAAAGATAATATCCTTCAGCTTCATAAAAAACATTTTCTTTTTACTGTCTAGTTTGCTAGAACCAAACGTGACCACAAACGGTATAATATAGTGTTAGAAGCAATATTATTATTTATATGTGTATGACAAAGTCAATATCCACTGAAGCATGACAATGTGGCCCCTAAGTGAACAATATCTGCCAACCTTCTACACATATAAGAATACTGACTTCTTTAATAAGAAGTCAAAGGTATTAAAATGCATGTACAAAAACCTGGACAACATTCCCAACATTTCGCAGGTCAGAAAGACCCAGCGAAAATTTTACTTACATTGTCAAGACTGAGCTAAACTGGACTATCTGAAAGAACACATTCAACTCCTTAAATATACCACTTTCAGATGTTGAGCTGAAGTTATATGAATACATTTACTATAGCACAGTGTTTGTGCCAAACATTCAGAAATTGCTAATGCAACAATAGTTTTGAATTGTTATAAATTTGCCAAACAGAAATTGCTAAGAATTGTCTGCAGGAAAATCATGTGTTGTTGTGTTGCAAAACAATAATGTTATTATTCACTTATGTCTATCACTAACCACTGCAGATTATAGCTCTAAAACAAATCACTACTTGCATTTCAAAACCCTGTGGATCACATTTACGAAACATTTGCCTCTTCTGCAAACTTTGTCATGTCAGCCAGATCTCAGTGAAAGAGAGACTGAATAGATCGTGTGTGTCGTATATAAAACAAGACCTCACCCAGTTTTGAGGTCTGTGACACGGAGACAATTTGTGGAGTCGAGTCCCACACGCCCGTTCCTCACCACGCTGCACAGCAAGGGCCGCAGTTCAGGTGAGATCCGGTGCAGTGCAACCTCGGGAGACATGTTGTTCATTTTATCCACTTTGAGCAGTCTGCGGAAAGACAGCAGCGTGATCTATCAAAATAATTGCACTTATTTGTTATTAGGATTCCAGGAACGTGAACTACAGCTCATAGTTGACATTATCATTTTTAGCTGTCATTTCCCGGTGTCGTGGAAATGCTTGCATGCACGTCAGAATAAGTCTCCTATTGTAAGAGTTTATCCTTATGGTGCAGGTTAGTCGAGAGGCATAAACTTTGGTGAAAAAGAATATACAGGCAAATATATCTACCTTAATATTCCTGAAGGGTTAGGTTTATTTTGAAACGCCTAGCTACTAAGAGTGGGACCACCCTCGCTTAATGTAAACTACCAAATAGTCACACTGCATTAAAACCACATAATACACGAACTGCCGTTACAAGACGATGTCCACCATTGTTACTAGTAATTGTTACACTCGTTAGTTTGATGACATTTAATGCCACCACTTGTACCAGGATCCTAATACTCATACGCTTTGTATGGTTAGCCAATATTAGCTTACCACAAAATATGTGAAAGTGCCTTAACTAGCTTATTAATATTAACATATTAATAGCACATTCATTATTGTAAACCTAAATACACCATACGGTGTATGTTAAAGTACCTGAAAGAGCTGGAAGTCGGATAATTTGAGCGTTAAATGTTTACTGCTCTAAAGATTTCCGGTACATTTTGTTTGGGTCCTTTTGATAGGCCCATACAAAGCTGTCTGCAATAATGCCTGTTCATATAAAAAAGTGTTTTCGCTCCTATAGACCAATTAACTGTTGGAAAATTATCACCACACTATGTCCCGTGAGGCGTAGGTAAATGTAGCTAATTATAAGAAAAACATGACATACATATGCACAGATTCGTTGACAAATGTGAGTCTGGCAAAAGCTGTACGCACCTGCAGCTGTCAGCATGCACTTTACCCGTTTTTGTTTGTGTTGGTTGGTGAGTTGTCCACTCAGCAAGAACAAATCTAAATTCCAGGTAATTATTGTGTTGCATTTCTAGAAACCTAGAAAGTGTTATTATACTTTCTGGGGCACATTGGGGCACATTGCCTTGGATTATTTGATATTTGACCCACAATGCCACTGTCATTTGCAGAGTCGCAAAGCAATACGTCTAATTTACACACTTGTTCATATCTATTTTTATGACACTCTGGCTTTTACGCACAGCTATAAATTGATACGTAACGCCTACTGTAGAGTAAGCTAGCAATATTTGTATTGTTTGCATTTGTTCAACATTTTGTCCAGTGGAAAAACCTGCTATAATCGTAAGTGGGTACATAAAACTTATCCACATTTTATGCATTTTCACAAAATGTTTTAGCGCTAACCATCTTTGTATTATTATAGGAAATTAATCTTAAATTCTCATAGTCTCTCCAAAATATCTGATAACTAAACATGTCCTAACACAAAACTAAACAAAAAAAGTTTGCATCAAAATAATAATTATGTTAATACTAGTATATATTAGCAAAAAACAGACTAACTACAGTTTAACAAGCTTTAGATATAAATGTTGCTACTTTTGCTACTATTATCTTTTCTACTTACTTTGCTACTAATGTGGTGTAGTTGAAGTCTATTAAGGTCTGTCTATTTGCTGTGGACCATGTAACTTATGGCACAAATTAAATGAGGGTATATTACATGGAGTGATACATTAATGTAACCTTAGCTACGTTTGTACATTTATTACCTGATGCATATAGTGGAGTCATCAGCAGAGAGGATCATATGGAGGATATTTATTCTCTGGGCCACCAAAAATAGATGGGTGATTCAGGACTGCATATGTCATGTTTATGTTACAGTGTAGAAATGTGCTCAGAAACAAAGCTAAACAAAGTGTTTCTAAATGTTTCTATAAACTCTAAAGTTTTTTTGCCATAGTCACATTTCCATTTGATTCCTTTGTTTTGTTCTTTTAGTCCTACAGAGAGATTAGTTGAAAACTACATGGTCAACTATACTATAAAGTTACAGGGTATCGTAGCCTTAAGGTCACAAACCTACAAACATTAATCTCATATTTCATATGAAATGTCATCTTAAACACCTTAAAGTAAAACTAAAATAATAATATAAATATAATAATAAAGTGCAGCATGTGCAGGAAAGCCATTATGTTTATAATGGGAACAGCTGAAATGATTACCAACTGGGAAATTCCATCTTTTGTCAGAGTGATACTGAATAACTCAGGAAAGAATATGATGGAAACAGTACCAGTAAAATATGTTTACGCAGTAATCCAACCATTACTGGCTCGACTCATGATATCAGAGATTGTCTTATTAGGTCAACATTCAGTTACATTGTAGTTTTCTTCTGAGCTTAAATAGGAAAATATGACAGGAAATGAAAAAGAGCCTTTTACAAACTGTGTGTGTTATTCTGGGGGTGGTGGTGGAATGAGAGTAGGAGAAATATGTTGGTGATTAAAGTCATTATCTAAACTTCTGATAAGAATGTTTTAAACATAAATGGCCATGTCATTGTAATAACAATAATTTTCCAGTGAAGTCTGCCTAACCAGACATAGGCAAAATATGTCATTTTATGTTTTATATAACAGTTCCAACAAGATTTTCATTTGAATTTTTGCTTTCAACTCAATCTAAGTAGTTTAACCCACTGCTTTGTTACTCTCAAAACTGTGTCAACATTTATATCGTCTCCTTTTTCATTCATCTGGCACATTTGGGGTTTTGCTGAAGGCTGAGTGCAACCTTTTGTTAAGCTATAGTTAATGAGTAAATGATTAAACAAATTTGACACTTAAGCTGTTCTGTATGTACAAACACTTCTTTTGGATTGGTCAGGTAACGTGTGGTAATTCTGTGAACGATAGAGAATTATAAGAGGGTCCCCTGCTGTTTCAAGTGCTCAGGCGACGCAGGTCTTGCAATATTTTCTTGCAATGGAGACATGGAGGCTTTTCACGCCTGCAGAGGGTAGACAATATGCTGAGAGATGTGGGAGAGAGAACTGAGTTACCCTACAGCCAGCGGCCAGGCTTTCCAAGTCTTCCACTGCCTAGAAAGAGATTTGAAGAGATTAACACACTAGCATTAGTTCTGATACAAGCCGAGGATTGAATTAATTAAAGACTTTGCTGGGCTGCGGTGAGTTCTCGTGGTGTAGCATCGAAATATCCCCTCCATCCCCAATAAGACTTGTCCAACTCAGACAGCAACGAATGCTCTGTTTTACTTTCTTTTTTGTTTTAGTCAAGCTCATGCTAATGTGAGACATATCAAGTGATTTTCTTTTTGTTTGTTTTGAGGTTGTTGGGAAACAAGTTCACGTATTTTTGCCTGAATCGCTCTCTAAGGGCCTGCTTTACTATACACGTTGTCCTTGTTTATGAATAAGGGTTTAAAGGATGTCCTGGGGAAATGTTGAGAAATTCAAAAGTCTCCTAAATCATTAGCATCTCATTTAAATGCAGAGTCTTTAACATATTATGTAATATACAGAAATGAGTGTTGCTACGTTAGAAATAACATAAGCATGTGTCTTAAACAGATCATGACTGAAGAGGCTTTTGATGTGATGGTGGTTGGCTCCTGTATGACTGACTTGGTGAGGTGAGTAAATTTAGCCCTTACCTAACCTTATCTATTCAGTTACTTCATGCAGATGAAGCAATTCGTCAGTTATATTGTGTTTCCACAATGACCATAAATCAACCATATATTTTATGAGAAGGCAGAGTACAAAATCTCTATAGCTAAATCTGGCATCAGGATACTCCTCTGCTTCCTCAGGTGGGCCCAACAGGAAGCCCATTGGCACATTAACAGGCAACTTATCATTGCATTTGAAAAAAGTAAAGCAGTTAATGCTGCAAGATATTCCTAAAACTAATTTGATTGATATCTTTTTGGTTTTGGTATCAGTATATAATTTTAAATGTATGGTTTGGGACCCATTCATAGGTCATAAGCAGAACATGAAGGGTCCCAAGATGATTTAAGAGAAAATAACAGAAAATGAAGTATTTACACATAAATTATGTTTGGTTGTTCTTTGATATTACCTAGATGTTAGTTTTTTGTGTTTTCTATTAAGATACCCTCAACAATTTTATCTTTTTGTGCTTATACAAATATTTTAAACGATGCAAACAGTCCAAAAAGAAAAAGCCAGAGTTGGAATGATCGTAGCTCCAAACAAGGTTATAATGTGTGGTGAGAGGTCAAAAGCCCCACACACTCAAGACATCACAACCCAGAAATGTTGGGAACCAATTCAGTTTCACCACATTTGGCTTTTTGCTAAAAATCCTCCTACAAACAGTGATTGTCCAATCATAGGTTTTTTCCCTAACATTTCCAAGACCAAACAAAACACGAGCAAACACGTATTAACAGTGGGGTCATTTGCTTTAGTGGAACGTTTGCTACTATTAGCATGCTGCTAGCATGCTCAGCAATATTACTTCAGCTGTGACACATCGCTATCAACCAGCTTTTCGTTTGAGGGGTTAGAGGATAAAGTAAGGCTTGTAGCTAGTGTGTAGTAGGGTTGTATTGTAGTAATGCACAGAAACCTTGTGTTGTGTTGTTATCAGAGTTCAGGCTAACTTTGGCAGCTTCACTGTAGCCAATACCTCAGTGAGGAAAGTAACTATACCGTATTAAAAGTCGCTTAATCATTTTTCAATCCTTTTTTTTCTTATGTTACACTTCCAACTCTCTTGACTCATCAGGGCAAAATACACTCTGCAAAGTTGTTTTTGCTTATGGTTTATAAATATATATAATGAATTCATTTAGTTTAGTTTTATTAAGTCTGGTTTAGTTTTTACCCTTATGTTCCACTTAGAAGCCTACAATCAGCCAGCAGCAGCTTCACGCATGTGGGATTCATGTGAAGGCTGCATGAGGAGTGAACATCTCTGCTCTGACTGCAGCAAGAAGGGACTGCTCGACTGACATTTGTCAGCAACGTCTAAAGCCTTTTATTGCGATATTATTTAGTGCAAACGTAATAAACCTAAATGAGAGTCTTATATTTCTGTGCGTATGTTTGAAATGAATGTCCCAGATTTACTAAGAATGTTAAGAGGTAAATCTGTCTGTTGTGAATTAATGGTAAGCTCAACAGCCACAGCAACAACAACTAAGAAGTGTAGGTTGTCTTTGTTTATGATGTTGTTTCCCTTTATTATTATTAACCACCATAACCAACATTTTTTCCTTCTCTCATCTTTTTTGACATACAAGGTTCTGGAAAAAAAAGGCATGTGGTTTTTTCCATCATGGCCTGAAATGGACTGCACTGCTCTGTCTACACAGGAATAGAGGAAGTGGGTCTAAAGTTAGATAATGCTGCTGGATTCAGCACTTGTTCTGAAAACCCCAGATGTTAAAGAGAACATCTGTGGTCCAATGGTGATTGGTCCAACAGCTTTTAGACGATTAAGCAATAGAAGAACAAAGAAATATATACATATATTTTTTTATTATTGTTGCAGGCTATAAACCAAATTGTTAATCTAGCTGTTGACACAATCCCATGTTAGTCTGACTCAGACGTCAGTGCACAGATGATCTGGTGTAATTAATTATTACTAAAATGCCGCTGTTGCATCATGTTGGTATGTGGTAAGATTTGTGGAGCCCAGTAAGATCCATTCCCACAAATCATTAGTCATCAACTACAGCACAATGGTTCAGTTTTAAACTACTTTTCACTGTCATTTATCACAACCTTTGTGAGGAAGAACACAAAATGTCAGCAGTCTTTGTCTCTAGTCAGCTAAATACTATGACTGGTATTTATTTCAGCTTCTGCAACAGTTTGGCCATACAAGTTGTATTTTTCTGTTGAATCTGTTAAAAATAGTCAGCTTATTGCCAGCAAACAGGGAGACAAATGGCTTTTTGGCGAGATGTCATATCTTAGATGTCGCTCTAAACGTTCCACAATTAAGTCACCATATATAAAAAACATATGCTTGCTCTTCCTGGGGTTTTTTGGGGGGGGGAAGTATTTATTTTTTTGCTCATTAGCAATTCAAGGGTTTACTTTCTGCTTTGAAGGGCAGGAGTTGTCAATTAAGACTCTAATAAGCTAACGGGAAATAGCCTGTTTTTAAAGAGTCAGTGTGAGTGTGTGGGGCTGGGGCTTTTCTGTGCAGGTCAGAATGCGGATATGGGGGGGTGGACTACATTTGTAGCGTTTCAAAGTGTTATGCATGGCTTTGAAGTTGGAAATCCAGTTGTCTTGAACAGCCACTGTTTGGGTGGCAGTACAGTTGACAGACTGACAGTGGAGGGTCACGCACACACATGTTTTCTGCTACCGTCTTGACATACTGACGCTCAAGTGTAACACAGATCTCTGCTGTGATTTGTTAGAGATGTAGCGGTGAGACTGTGGAGCTTACAGCATGTATTTGGTAGTAAAAGGTTGTGTCTAATGATCTACTATCTGCTGTGGAGAGAGGAGGAGGAGCAGAAACGCTCTGGCTTCTCACCCATTCTCAGAGCCGTACAGTGCCCCCTACTGCCGCATGAGGACACATCTCACCTGCTCAGTGAAAACATGCGCAGTAATCACATCTTTATTTAATGTTGGTATTTGAGACACATTCTCAAAATTGACCAAATGCTTAACCGTGTAATTTCAGAAGGAATCTCTCATTTTTAATTATTAAATAGCTTATGTTATAATTGTTGTCATTATTGTTATTGTTATTACTGTAGATGCAGCATTTCCATCTTAATTGGTGTCTTACCTTCATATATCTGAAGGTAAGTTTAGGTGTTTCCATAGAAACTTTTCGGCCATGTTTTAGTAGAGTGGATTCCTGTGTTTCCCTTAAAACGAAGAATGAATTTGTCAGATTGAATTGTTTTTATAAATGTCCACCATCGGTTGTTGTCACAGCTTATACATGCCTAAAAAGCTAGAACAGTCTAGTATTTCCCTTCCACCTTTGCTCTTGGACAGGGTCTGACAAAGCTCATTCAAGATTCATGCAAGATTCAAAAAACGTTATTAGTCCCAGAAGAAATTTGTTTTAGCCTTATCACAGCTGTTCTCAGTTCAAAAGGAAAGTAAAAGAACCACGCCATCAACCCCAACACATGTACTTAATACTCAAAACAGAAAAATACACAGAATACGCACTACAGGGAACAAAAAAAGATATAAGGATGGATGAAAGCTGGTCCGTGATCTCTCATACGGCAGATTATCGTATTTACGTCTTCTGTGTTGGAATTCTTCTACATCGTAAGAGATTTGTCTGTCAACTCATTATGTAAATGAAAAAAAGAAGCTTGAAAACAAAGCTGCAATGTTTCCGTGAGCACCAGCCATTCAGACAGTGAATAGGCTGATAAGTGGCTTATTATATCCCCTGATATAGGCTGTTTCTGACCACAGAGTGAATAATAGCAACACGCACGTGGCTTCAGCAAATGTTCTGACCACACAAAAAATACACGCCTACATCCTCCTCTGAGACTGCACCTCTTAAAGCAGCTCGCTGTTTCTGTGCTAGGAATGCTGCCTTTGCTCAACCTGTTCTTTGTTATGTCCCTTCACCTTGTTCTTCAGCTACAGGCACCTTGTAGATGAAAAATTTTACAGATAAGGATAAAAAAGTCTCATCGCAGAGGTTCATGGGCTTGAAAGACTAAATGTGAGCTGAAGGTTGTGTGACCTTGGAGTATCCATACTCATCATTTGCTAATTTTATAACAATATATTAGTAGAGGTAAATCTTGAGCTGACTCTATATGACCTGAAACAACAAGCTTCAGTTCAAACTTTGCTTTTCAGCATTTGCTCTCGTCCACGTCTGCTTCTTCCTCGCTTCTCACCAGCAGCTGAGGAATGACTTTAATAGAGACGGAGGAGAGGGAAACAGAAGTCAGCCTCCGAGCCAACACTCCACGTCACTGAACACCTGCTTTGGCCTTTCTGGTTCCGTGGGAGAAAACGCACCGCGGTTGCACTTTAGCACATAACTGCCCTATTTGTTTGGTGCACTCACCACAGACAACAATAGCCGAGTGTCTCTGTGGGCATGAAGAGGCGTGGGTGGGTTTATTTAAGAATTTGGAAATCTGTTTATCTTACCTGCCAGTTATCCGGCTTCAGGTGGCTCTCGGCCAAATGTGGAGTCATTATGTTAAAACTTTATGTTGACTGTGCTTTTTTATTTACAAAGGTTGTGCGTTTCATTGATCACAGTTTTAAGAATATAGAAACCTTTTTAACTCCTACAATAGGAAGGCAAAATAGTGTTTGCTGACCTGTGTAGGAAGGGCACACGTGAATTCTTCTTCATTACATTATAATCCTTACAGACTCCACAACAGGCAAATAGTCCGTGTATCATTGCATCATGGACACAACTAAATACATGTACTTCTTGATGAAAAGATAGATAAGTTCTTGAAAATTAAGCTAGCCACCTTTAGCCTAGCTGAGCATGGATTTTATATTTCTATTTTGCTGATTAATTAAAACAAAAACTGTGTTTTTTTTATGTCACCTCTGCACATCTAAATTCTGAATTCCTTTAGGCGACAGTAACATATTTAGGTTCTGACTAGACTGATGGCTGCTGAATGTGATTTACTTACTGCTTCTCAAAACCCACTTTCAAATAATTACAGTGTTGCTTTCTAACACTTTGTTTACTTTTTCAAACATTTAGAAGTGACATTTTTTTAGTGACATTTTTTTTAAAAATTAAAAATATAAGAAAGATATCATACACTGTTGCACCTGAAATATATTTTAATTCCTTGTTTGGGGATGTTGCCTTGTAAACCAGAATGGTTAGGCGCTAAAGCTGTATGCGAGTTAATTAGAGTATACTCTTTAAAAGGATTTTTTGATCACATATTCGGTACCGGTCACTCCTGGTTAAATATCAAGTTTAAAAAAAAGTCTCTCACCAACCTGTTAGCAACTCATTCAGATGCTCTGAAGAGAAGCAGCATCGACACCGTGTTTGGATTCTGTCCATGAGTTCAGACCAATCGTGTGTCTAGAAAACAGTGTTAGACCCGCCCACTAAGTTTGATGGGCAAAAGGTGAGAAATACATTTATTTCACGGCGTACAGCAACACAGACTGTGAAATAAATAAATAGACAGTGAAAAAATATATCTATATTTTATTTATTGACATGGATATATTTGGTTACTTAAATAAAAAACATAAAATAAAATATAAATATATATTTCACAATGTGCAGCAACACAGCGTGAAATAAATAGACAGTGAAAAATCATAAATACGTTTTAAAAATATCTAATAACTTATGTGTGAATTAATTATATATTTAAATGCTTATTACATTTATTCTTTGGTGTCGCTCTCCACGCTCTATAAGTTTTAACCCACTGTCAGTAGCCAGTTAGCTTAGCTTAGCACAGAAGCAGAAAGGAGCAAAGAGTTATCTTGCAGTTGCTTACTTGCCATTATTGTTAAATAGCACAATATATCTTCAGTATTTAATAAATAAAACTTAAGTATTTAAACAACACGTTGTTTTATTAATTATTTATTATTTATGACATATCATACTGTTTACTAGTTTTTTAGCTTTTAGCTGTGATAT